>JABASF010000350.1:0-45615 GCA_019776145.1 Harlomillsia oculata | reverse complement strand
AGTGAGATTTGAGATTTCTTCAGGACAAGGAGTGGGAGCGGAGTGAGATTTGAGATTTCTTCATGACAGGGAGTGGGAGAGGGAAGGGGATTTGTAATTTCGGAAAATGGACAGGTATGATTGTGGACCCTTCAAGTCCATTTCCTCTTTATCCTTTCCCATTATTTAATCAAGAAAAGCAGTCCACCGTGCCCGTTATTGTTCTTCTAATGAGACTACACAACCAGACACAAATGATTAGGATAATGATGAATAGATAATTGGAGCAAACCTTTTTCTCCTATGTTATTAGCAATCACCCAATCCACCTTCTTTTATGTAATGTACTTCACTTAATATCAATTCAATGTAAAAACTACCATTTGATACATTACATTACTTACATTACATTACATATCATATTACATATATAAGTAAAGTCTTACAACTTTGTATATTTATACATACTGAAGCTTGTTTCTGCAGAAATGTTCCTTTGAACCAATCCAACGTTTTAACACACCATTTCTTACTATAGATTCATAGGTAAAACGTATCATTAAAAAAGAGCTCATTATGATTTATCAAACTATTAACCAAAAAACATTTTTGAAGAACTCACAAACAACTTCTCTAAGGTTTTGCGTGTGTTCTATCTATCTCTATCATAATACAGAGCATAGTATAGTATTTGTTTTTTTTTGTATTTGAAGGAGGAACAACAGTATGCAAATCTGTTGTCTTAAGATTATAGATTATACGTGTACAATACACAAGAGTGTATGTTATTTTACATTGATTGTAATAAATAGGGATGTTACATTGTTACATAGTTTTGTTTGTATGCGATGTTACGTTTAATGATATTACTATTCTCTTGTTTAAAATTGTGGTATAAACGAAATGCGCAAAAGGAGAAGACTTGATAATATTGCTTATGTGGGATGCACAAAACGCTGTCAGTTCGGTTGAGCATGAAGGTAATCACAGTAAAACTACACAGGGTAGTTGTAGCCTGTTGTGTTTTCTGAATAGGGAAAAGTGGAGAGACAAGCGACCAAGACTCGAGGTCATAATTCTTGACACGAAGAGAGGCAGTGTCCTGTTGTAGCGGCACGTGGTCATGTGGAATGATGGCATTCCTACAGAAAGTCACCGAAACGTGGTCCTAAAGGAGTTTGACTTGACCACTTGGCTCATATATTTTACCCTATGCTCGTCGTCTCGTAGGAAATGATGAAGCTTCTTTCTTTGTGACGATGAGCTGTTTCTTGAGACAAACCGACATCGTTGTCGTTGTCGTCCGCTGCTACTACCCCATGGTCCATTACAACACAACATGCCTCCTCTTGCCAAATGGACCACACCAGGCAGGATTTTCCAAAAAGCACTAACATTAACCATTTTAGCAAATGTAGAGAAGCAAGGCTCTAGAATTTCCCGACTCTGTGCTATACTACACTCACTCTCATCATCATGTTTCGTCAGCTGTCCCCTCTTGTCATCACATTCATCCATACTTTGTTGACTACTGGGATATTCAAGTACTATTGTGCTGTCACAATTCTATTCCGCTCCTTGTCAACTGGGGACAAAAGATATGACAGTTTTTTTCGAAAATGGTATAGTATTCTCTGTATTTTTATGTAAATTGTAGTATTGCATCATGCAAATTGGCGTTTCTCTCTGGTATGGGTCATTAAGAAAAGAATGCACGTTGAATTTTGTGAACAGTAATAACATCTCTGAAGCCAAGGAAGCGAAGAATGAAATTGCTATAAATTTACGTTGAGCAAAACAATTGCGTTGGAATAAAACAAAGCTGAGTGGAAGCTGGCTATGTATAATGTTTACAAATTACATTGTTGACTAATATATAATGCTATGCAAAGCGTAAGTCGAGCACAGGGCGAGTCCTTGTAGGGTTTTGTAAATTCTTGAATTTATTTTCTCTTGGCAGGATTGGATAGGACATTGCATTAAATTATGTCAGAATTATTGTTTTCATTCAAAATTTAAAATACGGAAATGAAATTTAAGGCCCTAACCCCGAGTTTGACAGTATTTGTTTTGATTGTCTTTGTACACATACGAAGATGACGTAATTCTGGCAATTGAACTTGGTTCATCGGCCCAAAGTGCAGTTTGGATGGATTCCGATTGGGCCGGTGTCAAGTGCAAAGCAGCCAAGTGCGGTATGGCACGCGGGCCAAAGGCCGGTGACAGTGCCATTTGGCTAACCTGCTTACTAACTGAATCTACCGATGAAAGAGAAAGTGAAATCTTGTCACGACACACACTTTTTCGTTTCTTCTTCCCATTTTTTGGCCCATGAGCTCGCCTGGAAGTGCAGCGAAACGTTGGCAGCAGGACACTACATAGAACATGCCTTCAATTCATACAAACTCTTTTGGCATTATGTACACAAAGCGGAATTTTTGGCTAGCATGGAAAAATCTTGGCTGGCTGACCATTCCTAGGAACCTCGGAAGCAAGCACACAAAATGTCGATATATTGTCGTTGCACAATTGCATCCTCACATTAACTCCCTTTTCCTTTCTGTCTCACAGCCAATTCCCACAACCTTTTTTCAGTTGTGTGTGGAGTAGTTATAAAGTTGCGTTGTACGCTACTGTACTTTACTTACAGTACTACTTTTTGCACATTTTAGAATTAATGGTATTGCTATTTCTGAGTTTGAGGCGAACTACTGGTATAAACCAAGCATACCATGGCCATGCAATCATTGTGCGTTTTATCAATTCGAATAATCATGATCTGTTTTTTTTAAAGCTAACTAAAGCTAAACAACTGCTAAAATCTAATTCATAAATCAGCTACAGCACGCTTTTCATCTAATATTATCATATTATAAGACAAGGGATCGTGGTTGAACGAAAATACAGACCATGTAGCATGTAGCACACCTTCCTTTGCTGATTATTACAAGTGGCTTCACCGCCGTAAATATAAGTTTGGAAACGAAGAAAAGAAATTTTGTACTAAAAACCAGCCACAACGGCGGTCGTACGAAACCATCGCTCGTGTGTGGTTTATGGACGCTGCTTCCTCTGCTCAAGTTTACGACGCTGATACAATCTCGTCTCCTCTGAGGCCTGCTACGTGGAAATTAATTGAGCTTTTTATGAGGGGAGCTATTGGCCAAGCTTACATGCACACACACATAGTACACACATCATCCTCCGAGTCATAATGATAACTGTGTGTGCAACCCTTGAGCTAGCAAAGCAAATAAGAAAAGCAGACGGTCAAGAATGATGTGCTGCCTGATACACTTCGCTCCTTGTTACCCAACTTGATCGTATCGGACACAAATCCAATCTCCTGAAAAACACATCTACAATCTTCTACAACAACACCAAACTCAACCACTACAAGACAGAGACAAGGAGGTCCTACTACCTGCATCCTTTTTATTCCTTTCTCTTCCATATGATGCTGATCCTCGATGCTGATGATTTTTCATCTTATAAGCTGTATCACAATATATATTTATTAAATGAATTTATCATTCGATTTCTTTTTACAGAGAAGTGCGTGGTGGACAGCAAACGACAGGTTGTGACAAACCGTAACCTGCAGATCATCGAGAAATCTTTGCTACTGTGGAGACGTCCGTAATCAGTTTGTTGCCAATGGGTTTGGTAAGTTTCTTTCTTGTGTTTCTTCCTCTCTGTTCATTTCCATAAGACATGGGTACACTAAAGGCCAATATGAGCAACCTGGATAGCAGGTAGATCCACAGGTTGTTCCCTTTCAATCAGCTGCAAACGGATCTGCAGCATGTGCTTTCTCTTGCTTTATAGTAGGTACAATCATGCGCCATATGCGTTGTAGTATATGCATCTAATGACAGGGGAAGTCGTGCGTCGTCAAGGACCCGCAGATTTTTTTTTGCCAAAAAAACTTGCACATGTGTGAATATTAAAGTTGCAAATAAGTGTGTTGTAAAGGTATTTATTAGTTTGTTCCGAGAAAATTGCTTCAGGCATAAATGATTCTTGGCACACAGATCTTTGTACGGGGTGCATCCTTAAGGTTGTCAAATAAATATAATGGTCCTATTAACTTTATGTGGTTGTCGAGAGATATGTGAGTGAAAAGGTTAACCTCCCATGGTGCTGACATTGATCGTTACCCGCATTAATGTACTAGTATTCCTAGTAGTAGGTGCTGATTTAATAAAACATAGTATTATTTTACAAGAATGAGACATAGTGTAATTAGCATGATGTTCATAAGGGTTTGGTAAAGTTCAAACCAAAGGTAGGAGTATGGGAACACTCTGCTCCCATGACGAATTTGCATAAGGAGAAATTATCTGTACAGGCCGTGGAGCACAACACGATGGATAAATGGGTCCTCAAGGATTTCTCATTGCCATGATTGTTTCGGAGGTTGAGGCGTACACAGAACCCGTGTCGCCTGTTTTGGACATCGTCGTTCAACGTCGTGAAACGCACTTCTTCGGATTGTGGAAGCACATTGAGTAGCAATGCCTTAACAGAGTTGCACTCAACACGAGTACATGAGACAAGTCTTTGCTTGTTTCTCTCTTCGTATGAGCAATGTATAGCAACTAAAAGTAAGTAAGATAAGGGGCTGGTGACATAAGTTTTCCATACATACGTAGTAGTACGTACGTACACGGAGGAGTCTTCATGGAAAGAAGAGAGAGATAGAGAGAGAGAGAGAAAGAGTACATTCTGCCAAAACACTTTGCTTCCACTCAATGAAGTAGTGCACGGAATCTTGTTCCTTGTGACGCTATTCCGAGTTTATTACGACGTAAGACCGTACATGCATGCATACATGCATTACATTTGAGAGATACGACTATACATAGTTTGCTTTTTTATTTTCACCATTTGTCAGCATACATCATTTTACATACAACATGGAATATATTAAGTACTACGCTATCCTAGCAAAGTAAGAAGAAAGTCGTTTGATTTGCAATGTTTGCATATAAGTACTGCTGAATTGTATGGAATTATTTTTTGAATTTAATGTTATGTAACAAAACTCCTGCAAGTTATTGACAAATTTTGTACTAGTAACACAATATGGAAGGGGAAAGACAAAGGGAGGACAGCGATGTATGGGTGAATTGAAAGTGGTGAAAAGGAAATGGGTGATGAAGTGACAGTATTTACAAGGTGACAAAGTAATTGAGTTGGACATTGGACATGGTATGGATATAAGGATTAGGAATGGAAAAGGAGAAGACTTTTGGGATGCAAGCGATGTCCTTCTTGTGGCAGATGAGAAAGGGCAGAGAAGATATTTATAGGTGGAACACGCAGCTCTGTGGCTGGAGGAGGAGGAGGCATCCTTGCTCTCGCGAATTGCCACAACGCAACCCGACTTCGTTCCGCTTCTGCTCTTCCACGTCCCTCTGCGTCGCGAATGAGGCTATGCAAAAAACAGACGACGAAGCTCTATGGTGACTGGATGGGTTGTCCGTCGTCTGCTAGCATGACGGCAAGTCCTTGTGCACATTACGATAGTGAGAAAGAAGACTCTCTCCAGAAAAAGACGACGAGGGCACCGGGCTTACAATGGACCCCGTCGTCGTAATGTCTCCATGTAGAGGAGTCATCCGGAGGACCCATGGATCCATCCATGCAAGGCGGACATTTTAGCAGTGAACATTACCCTTGTTCTGCTCCACATTTCCCTTGCATTCAGGACAAAGTCGTCGTGAAGCTTTTTCCTCACTCAAAAGCTTTCTACTTTGTAATCGTTTCACTGTCCGACGTTCCAACTTGCGGAGCACGACTCATGTCTCTTCATTCAGTGGCTACAGACACTGATCCGTTGAATCTTGACTGCAATCGCGACACAGCGTACAACTCACCACGCACAGTCCAAACTGCAACTTAGGGTTTGATCCCGTCCCTTTCAACTTGTCAGGTCGTGAAAGGCGCCCAAGAGCTTCGCCGAGGTTACTTTCAGTTCTTCTTTTCGTATCATAATATGCGAACTCGTCGTCAAGAGGGAGAAAGGGAGTCGAGCAAAACCAAAGCATGCAGCAAAAGGCAAAAAAAAACTTCTTGTATACTATATACTGAACACACTGAATAGTTGTAAGTAGCAAACGGTCTCCGAGCCGAGAAAGGAAGCTTGCAGACAGAAATAGGTTCCGACAGTAAATTCCTCTGTTTTATGTTGCTTCACTATTCAGCACTGCTCTTTTTGTACAGAGAAGAAGCAGTGTCTGCTCTCAAAGATCCATTTGCTGATGTTTGGAAGACGCGAGTGCCGGATACGGAGGTGATTCCCCAACTCTCATACTTCTGACGTAGTCGAGTGTGTGTCCATTCTTATAATACTCAAATCTCACTTATTCTACTCATTACACTATTAAGTACAATATTTTTTCTTCTCCTTCCAAGTCCAAGTTCAATTCTGAAACTAGACTCATACTCTTCCAATCTGTATTTATATAGATTGAATATTATGATTCTCGTTTTCCCCGAATGTTACTGTATTATAATTATAATTATAATAAAAATAATGATAATGACATAAATATATATGAAAATGACATGTGGAATTTATGCATGATCACATCATAAAAATTTAGCACGGAAGAAAGTAAACAATAATGAAAAACGTCCATCGTCATCGTCATCTAGTCTGACTCAAAGAGGTCATGTTCAAAGTGACTAATTTAAATGGAGGAATGAGATGACTAGGTGATGCGGTTGTCAAACAAAGTTTAATTTGCCCGGCCGCTGACCCTATGCATGGTGACCTCGTCAAGGACGTTGTCTTGCCCCTCGTGTTTATGATGTTCGCCCCTCGCACGCTCGTCTTCACAGATGATTAGCAGTCCCTCTCAAGTCCAGACGACGTTCAAGTTCAAGCTGTGATACTCGCTTGGACACTGAGAATCTTGTCTTTTCTGTATAGCCAACAGCCTTTGGTCGAGTGGTTCTTTTTCGTAGTCCAACTGCACTATCCATTCCACTCAAAAACTCTTTCGTGTAGTAGTACGCGTAGTGAGAGAAAAAAATTTCAAGCTTGATCCGGTTCGTTGAACACCTCTCGGCTGGTTTGTTGTGGTTGCTTCAAGATGTTTCCTTTTGCACAGCATTATGCAAATGTTCTTCTCATTCCCAACGGACTTGACCGCATTGTTGGCGTGCTTTACTATTACCCCCTTCCCTTGGACAGGACCTGAACCTTTCTCCTTTTGCAGTTTTCTGACTCTAATTTTCGTTGAATACTTTGCATAAGACACTGCTCGTCATTAATTGTCCCTTATTTATTATTGCGTCCATCTGTATATATGTTAACACGCTGTATATTGTATACTTAACCTCTGAATGCGTGAGACTTTGTATTAGACTTCTTCTCCTTCTTCTGGTTGAGTCGTCCAACTCACTGGCTTGTAACGAACGTTTCGTATAAAAGCGTACACGAATTTAGTTCTGTGCGAGGAGAGAGGAACGTGGCATGTCATGTCATGTCAAGTCTGTTGTGTGATGGTCGCATGTCCATGTCCATCGGCAACTTCTCGTCCATTGTCCGTGTCTTACAGCCCTGCCTCTAGCCAACGATTTAGCCGTCTCTCATCCTTTAGTTGATGATAGGGTCAAACTTTGAAGTATCTTGTTCGGCTTCCTCCGGCCATTCACATAATCATTATCTTTCGTTGATGTAGATTGCACGTAATTAAGTCCATACTTTATACTACATAACATTTTATTAAAGACGCTATTCTTTTCCAGCCATACCAGTGATTTACACTTCCAAATCCAATGACAATGAATAAATTTAGCTTATATGTTTCCATATTCGAAATACCAAAAGTTCTCCAGTTTGAAAGAATTCTAATTTCTTTATAAACCCCATAAAGTTACCAAGTTCGATTTTCTTCGCATACCGGTTAGGGTTAGAATTATATTCCCGTTTAATAAGATTCATGGCAATAAATTTGTTTTTAAAATAATAGGGTTAAAAATTTATAGTTTTGAAATGAACAATGTCTGGTTCAGCAGTAGGTCAGAGATAAGGAAATGAGTGTGCGAATGACAGCGTAGTATATGCTTGTGAAAATGTTGATAATAAAGCTTGTTGTAAATGCACAAGGTGGTAATGATGAGTGAGACACAAAACAAGTTTTAGCTATTGAGATTGAACAAGTTTTTGTGCCTGTTTGCTGCCTAAATCCGCACTTTGCGCGTGAAAAGTGCTCAAGAGTACACTTGATTGTCGGCATCACAAAATAGATTGTCTTATTCACAGCTATTAACGGCCAATATCACTGCCATTGACAAGTGTATTCCGTCAAGTTTCCATTCAAAGTATATTCTTTACTTGGTTTTGATTCAAACTGTAGATAACGCAATGCTATATAATGCAATCGCGAATCGAATCAAGTTGAGTTCACAAGATTGAGATTCTCTTTTTCTTCTTTGAATGCATTGACAATGTTATAGAAGGAGGAATGCATTTCGTGCATAAAGGTGTATAGTCCAGAAGTGCGCTTGATTGTTTCTATTGCATTGTGTACAAAAAAATGTTGCTCAAACTATGTAGCTAGGTTATTACTATTACCATGAAAAGAGCTATAAAGTGAAAAAGACTTCGGTGCATACAACGCACCCCTTGAGTATACATATTATAATACATGAAGTACATTATAGGAATGTGGAATGTGCATGAATCAAAGATGACTAATAGAATCAAAGCCTCTCACCGGATTTCTGCCAACTTTGTGCTCGTGGCCCCAATTGTTTGTACACACTCTTGCGGACACACGGAACTCGCGCAACCATTTTGACTCTGTTTGAGACTTTTTGTGACATTTGACTGCATTTCCCTATACCAAACACATGCGGTTTTGTTTTTCATACATTTCAAAAAGTTCAAAGTATAGTACTATATTATTCGGATCGCATGTTTGCCACAGTAGTGCAATTAAACCCACGCTTGTACTTAACGGCTTACGTAGTTGTATTTGCGCAATCCTGCAAGATTTGATAGCTAGGAGAGTACCAAGTACCAATGGATTTAATTTGCACCGATGCCTGCAAAATTCATTTTCCATCCTCTGTTCTACGTTGATAAACATCACGTTGTGATATGATAAAGCCTGGGTCGATCCCCTGCATTATCTTTCTGCTTCTCAGATCAGCTAGCCTTACTTTTTGCCTTTCTACCTGAAAAAGTGACCGAGCATTAATATTATGTAGTATAACTATTTTCTTCGTTAGAATTTTTCTTCTTCCGGCTTTGTTTTTTAGTTGGAATAATGTACAAGATCATTTGCAGATTGGCGGTTACTAATTCATACAACCGACACGGCAATAATGGATAATGCATGATAGAATACGGCGCATTGCAAATATTTGAATTCTCGACATATTGAAAATATATGCTATATTAATAAATTCACAAGTTCATACATTAATAATGTAGTAATAATAAATGCATATAGTAATTTGACTATAAATGAAGGAATATATAAGACAAGTTTCACAGCACCCGCACCCGACCCCCAGGACACAATTTGTAAATTGGAATGTAAAGAAATGATAACGAAGAAAGGAGAAAATAGAAGATGCAGTAGTGAGAATGCAAAACGCACGCCAAGTGGGAAAAGTGTAGAGAGATTTATAAGGTCAGGGTCACGTCGACTTGGCTCGGCCTTGTCACTCCTGGCTCTGGAGATGCAACTCTTTGGCTTCTGGCTCACTCCCCATTGTTGTTAGCTTTGTGGTTGCCAACAAGAGCATGTGGCTTACACCATTTGGCCAGGCCGGCGAGGTAAAGGACGCCGTGTGCCCTCACAAGTAGAGCTGTGCCGTTGGGTTGACTTCTTGCAACAACCGGACTGATGAGTAATGACGACAACAACAATGCCCCAAGGAACCTTCCTCCATGCTTCCCTATTGCTACAACCGTGTCAAAGCTCATTCCCCATTTCCTCAGCATCCTGGTCATCCAAACTCGGCTTGTTTGGTGACTTTCCTCTGTAGTACTCATGGCCTTGACCCTCAATTCCGCCTATGCTCTCCTTTACCGTTCAAAACAACAATTATTTATTATCCTTTAACATTCCTCCTCATCCTCGACACAGCTTGCAGCACAAAAAACAACAAAGTTTTATAACATGTATGGTTTACATAAAAAACTACTTTACTGCGTTGATTTCAGCTTGGCCCGTTCATCTTTCAGAAAAGCAAAGGTTATATGAAATGCGAAAGCACAAATAACAAACTTGGTGTGAAACTTGGGTTCTTGTTAGAAAAGACTGCAGTGGCTCCCAGCATTTTTAGGAACGGGGAACGCCAGGCACAATCCGATTCTTCCGAATTCGGAGTTCATCGTTGTAGTCGAGAGAGGGCCACATGTCCTATCTTGCTTTTTTCTCCTCTCCCTTCCCTTCCCATCAACATTCTTTTATTTTAGCAATTGAGGAATCAAGAAATACAAAGACGGCAATGATGTAATCCGAATACAATTCTAATGCATAAAATAAGAACTTGTGTATGTGTGTGATGCAAGTGTAGTTTTATAGTTGTACTTTGGCCTAAACAGTTTGTGCAAGTGCGTTCTTTTCCCTTGGGCTACAATGCAGAATAATCCACTATGGAATGTAAAGAGTTTTCGTACTTACTCCGTGAGGTGTGGAAACTTGTTTGCAACAGGCTTTGTAATGTGATTGTTGCTGTTGTTCTTTTGTTACCGTTGTCCATGAGTCGGCACTTCAGCCTTGGAAATGAGCAAAATGAAGCTTTTTGAAATTTTTATATGGTTACCCGGTGTAATTTATGTCATTTAATAGTTTACACGAACCATGGGTTTCCTGTTGCATTTCTTGAGGGAAATATTTAAGAGGTCTAAAGCCTTTAAGTCAAGTGTATAATTCGGATATATGCATGCTTGTCTGTGGAATGCAATGGGACTTTATGGGATTGGGTGATTGAAGCAATGTAGAATTGCGGAAAGAGAATTGAGATACAATTTTTGCTACAGATTCGAACGTACTTAAACTGGCAAATTGGTATTTACAACGTAGGAGTTGTCCTTGAACCTTTGCTTTCAAAAGCAGCCCGGCCACGTAAACAAGAAGACGTGTGGGTCTGAATTTGTGAGGAATGCTAGTGCAATTATCATACAACTATGGCCAAAGCGAGTTGATGCTTTGCTTAGGTGAGGAAAGAAGGAAAGGGTCGAGAAGGTTTGCAACGAGTCCCGTTAAATTATTCATTGCAAGGAATTCCACATTTTGACAAGGTAACTCCCACACGACTATTTAGGAGGAATCACACAGATACTCTGGAATGCACTCGATCTTGCGACCACTGAGGTGGGCCAGGCCAACTGTGTCGTGTGTGACCTCGTTGCCGTCACACAAACAAAAATTCCTTGAGGACATTGCAACTCGCCATCTGATAAGGTTTATGGCTCTAAGACCAGAAATGCAAGATGCAAGCCACACACCCTTCACAACACAGCAATGCACAGATCAACTTGAGTACTTTTGATATTCCCTGTATGTTTTGTTGGCTTCTTCTCTCTTCTTCTCTACCCGCTGCTTTTCTACAACTCTGCATTGACAATAGATAAGCAAACAAAATAAATACAATATCACCTCACCTCACTACACCACCTGAAAGTTGCACGAACTCAACAAGACTCGAACATGCTGGTCAAATCACAAAAATGTTCTTTTAGAAAATATATGTTTCTTGGGACAGGCCAGTCACAATCTGTGTGTACATAGCCAAGGCACGCGTTTGGTGTACTTCATGTTCATGCCTTTCCTGCGACCACTTACACTGATGCGTAGTACTATATAGTACATGAGTTTGCACGTTTGTTTGGTGTGCAATGTCAGTGACAGACGCGGATGTACGCTACGTACAAAACGTTGTGCGCTAAAAAGGGTTAGTTTGTTGTTTTGCATCTTCTCGCATTCCTAAACTTAAACTAAGGAAGCGCCGCGTTCTGTTTGTGTGGGACAGGGACACTCTGTGACTTGTGACAAAGTGAGGATTACTAAATGCATTAGTGCAGATTGCAATTGATGGGTTGGTCAGCCGGTGACGGAGTGGAGAAGGGAATGTTGGAAAGGTAGTATACGATTGGCAAGGCAGGAGAGTAGAGTAGAAGTAAAGGTAAGAGAGATGCAAATGCAAATGTAGTGGTGGATCGGGTTAAAGTGTCATAAAATGGGGAAGGAGTCGGCAGTCCGTGCGGAGTTGGGCCTCTGGTCACTCAACCAAAAGCTCTTGACCAACTCGCTTGACTCGACTTGACTTGAACTTCACTTAATTATTATCATCAGTCCGTCTCTACTACTTCATTCGAGCTGCGTGGCCTCTGTGTGTGCTCACTTATTCGTCTGTATAAGTGTGAGTGTATGTGTGTGTGTGCCAAAACACCCATTCGACAGATTATTAAAAGCTTCAAAGATCTCACCTCCAGTCAACATGACGGCCAATCATCCGCACATTTCACCATGCCTACCGTCATTATCAGCATCAACGCAGCTCATCCTAACCCACTCCACTTGGTCGTGAGGATCATCAGTCCCACGAAGTTGTGGTTAGCAAACGCCCTTCTCTCACTTTATTAGCTTCTTACTGGGTGACAAAAAACGGGCGATTGCCACTTGACAGCGTTTGACAGCATTTCATTAGCACTGTGATGATGTCGGTGACGATGATACGATAGAGTGAATGGTGGTTTCATAGCGTGAAAGCAACCTTCGTTCTTTCCTTCAGTAGTTTCCAATCTGGAGTCAGTCATAGTAAAACCTCCGTAGCTCATCATCACGGAAGAAGACGACGTTGAGATTGCGACTACATAACAAGTGCCTCTAACACCTTCCAAGCTGTATAGTACAATGTCTTTTCACACGAACGAAATTGAAATTAGTGATTCTTCGTCTGTCTTCACGAAGACTACAACTAAAAAGTCGAGGCTGTTAAATACTTGAAAATGTGCAAGTTTTGTTTGTCGTAAAATAAAAAGTTATATACAAGGGGCTACAGTAGTTTGATCATTTTTACTACATTTTCAGAATCATTAGTTTGCACTTATTTGATTGTTACTGCTACAAGTGCTTCGAATTACAAATCTGGGGCAGTAAGTTCAAAAGAGTGTGGAAAGGTTGCGGTTGTGCTGAAAGTTTCTGTATGCTTGAGTGAGGAGAAAGTGTTCATATATGTGGTACCGGGAGCACAGTTTGGACTCGGTGCTCCGCAGAGTTGGAGTGGAGGAACCGTCGTCATCTTCGGAACCGCTTCCTTCCGTGTCATCGGATCGTCGTGAACGAGATTCGGGTGGACAATCCCGCCCGCCCAAATTGTGGTCACTAATGAACCGGAACCACCAACATGTACCCTCGGTAAATGCCGGCATACAAACATCTCGAATTCCAAAGATTACGCTCTCCCTCTCTGAAATGTCTTTCTCTTTATTTTCTACGACGCTTCAAGTATCATATAGTTAAGACTTGTCTCCTCTGAGGTTGTTCTTTCGTGTCCTCCTGTCCTTCAGGTCATAAGTCATGCTAGTGAGGGGTGCAGGAATGTGGAGATATAAAAGTGGGACCGGGGGTTGGGGATATGGGCTCATTCCTCTTCCTGAACCGGAGAAGTAGGATAAGGGAGACAGAAAAAAGGAGAATGAAACGTCCTCCAACTCATTTATGGCAAGGGCGAATGCAAATTACCCTATTCACTCAGTGTGTGCACACATAGTGGTTGAGTGAGTGGTTGCACAAGCTGGATGTTGCAGTCGCCTTCTTCGTCCGCGATCCTCAATGCACGGAAACTTGCTTGGCTTCCAATTTCCACGGCACTCTGTTTCTTTTCTTGTGTTATGTGTTCAGGTCGTCGAACTTATTAGTTCACTTTCCGCTATTTCAATGTGCTAGGCATTCTTTTATCCGAAATCCTCATCTTTTAGTTTCATGTCATTTATTCCTCCTCCGCGGGAACACTTTCAACAACGGCAACGGGTGACTAGGGACTCCGACTCTTTCAGCCATCCAACATTTCACTTCCCCCTTTTTAACTCTATCATCATCACCATATGCAAAAAAGCTGTATGGCCAAGTCCACGTTGAACGCGTTCTGTGTATTATAGTCACTTTAATTACTCGAGTGGCATCAGGTCACGAGCAGAATTTTGATGAGGCACGCAACCAATTCCACCCGCCGCCGCTCATTACCAGGCGATAAATGGCAAACCAACACTCACTCGTCCTATTTTCCACCTTTTGGTGTGAAGAATGCGAAATTGGAATTTTTAGATTGGATTTATTTGGAAATTGGTGTAGTAGTCAAACTCTGCATCATCTTTTCACGTTCTTGTGCGGTCTCTCATTCACATCCCAAACACATTGTCCACATTTCTCCCTTTCAGTTTTCAGTAAACTGCTGTCACTGCTGATACTTGTACCAATTCTTATAGTCATATAGATACGATTGTACATATTAGTACCTATAAGAATTTCTTTCTCCTTCTGAAACGGGATTCCGTTCTCTGGTATTCTACTGTCCAGTCAAGAGAGTCCAGAGATTACTAGAGTAGAGACATAGTTGAGCTGACTTATTGATGGGACCATTCAAGGAGAGATATTAACCGTCGTAATTTTAATTAATGGTTTGGGGCCGATCTTTCAACCGTTGTGTCCCCTCTCGTAAATCACGAATAATTGGACTTAGACATTGATACATCTGCAGATACAAGAAAATTTTTTCGATTCTGTACTATTCAATAAAAAATTATGGAATACCCCACCTGAATTCCGGAAGTTGCAAGATGAATAAATAAAACTTGAGAAGGAAATCTGGATTCTGGAATTCTGGCAGAATGACACATTACGTACTCTTAAAAGAAATCCAGATAAAAGTAAGTGATCGAAGGGTGATGCATCCATTTCGTCTGCTGCTTTAGTCTTGAGAGCCGCACAATCAACTTTATTTCACTTTTCATGGTACGAGGACGATCGACAGGCTTTGGTCCTGTCGTCTCTTGTCCTCTGGAAGAGAAAGTATAGAAAGACAGCCTTCTCTGAGCTCAGAGTCCCCACAATGCCAGTCGGCATTGTCATCCCCATCCTTGGTTTTTTTCCTTCTTGCATCTCTCTCTCCCTCTCAGTTCGGAAAGAAGGTTGGAAACTTGATTAGAAGCCTAATATCGAGATCACGGCGAACAGAAAAAAATCTGCGATCTGTCAAATGGTGGGACGACGGAGTCGAAGAGAAAGGGATCCATTCTGCTAATGTGCGGTATTATTCAGTCCATAAAAGATCAATGCACAATCCACATGCTCTTATCTCATGTTTTCTACCAAATGTACTGCATCCCTTAGAAAATTCATTATTTAAGATTTTCCAACAACCACATCAGTGTCGAATAGCAGTCACTAGTTACTGCCAGGACTGTACGATGATCGTGAAATGTTAAAACGAAGTTATATGCTTACGAATTTTTCATTCAGTTTTCACTTGAAAGAGTGTAATCGAGAAAAATTGAAAAAGTCTGCAAATTGCAAGATTATATTAATTCAATTTTAAATAAAGTAAAACTTGAGCATTTCATCGTGATTTTCTCCGTTTTGATTAAAATCTGGTATTGATCGACCACTTCTGACGCGGTGAGTCTGTCAATCGTGTGCACTATCATTCTAGTAAAATGAATGTTCTTTACAATAATCTGGTCACGATTGCCTACATCATTGATTGGAGAGGCTGAACGCTTCTTGTGTCTTGGGGCTATAAAAGCATCCGTCAAAATGACCTGAGATTTGCTCAATCTCTAATTTTCAGGACGTGCTGCCGCCGAGTTGAAGGTTTCATTTCATGTGTCGACGAGTGAAAACTATTAAATAATCATATTTTTCCATTATATTTCGATTTTGATTATTATATAGACGTGTGACTTCGTCGGTGGTCTCAGTCAGTGGCACTAGTATTTAGCAATGTACCAGCGTGAAAAAATAAATAAGCAAAACTTGCAAATTGTAGGATTTCAGTTCTTTCTTTTGTTGCTGTTTGGGGTACATTAAGACTATGCATATTGTCTGGTATTTGTTAGTGTCCTTCACATTTTGGGGTTCCCTTATGTTCACATGCTGTCTGCTCCACATAATGGAGCATAATATTGTGATATCAATTATTTGCACATTATCTCCCGAGTCATAGACCATGTCAAATGGTTCGTCCGTGTAATTTCGTGTCCGTTGTTTTTTTATAAGTGTACGTTACTGAGGAATTCTCGTTTAGATAACTCATCGTTGTCATCTCATCGTCGAAACGATAAAGTGTACAACGACATTTAGGGTTTCGGTTTTGAAAATGTGCATGGAATCAGTCCGCACTTAAAGCCAAATGTCAAACTTCAGATAACTACAGTTCGTCGACCATATTGGAGGACGCAATCAGGTTATCAATTTGCATATTGCAAGAAGTATAGTTACGGTTACCACTAGTGCCTATACTAAACAGTACCGGAAGTAATGATGAGATTCATTTTACATGTAATTTAACCAACTCTCCGTGCACAGTTCCAAAGAGAATTGTCTCATTAGAGATGAGTGAGATGATCTTATCTCTCGGGGGATGGTCAGGCTTATGGGTTGTAAATTCTAAAACGCAGGAAATGCAGGTTACTTACGTGCTACGTACGATACTGTCTGTTTCCTCACATCGATGATGGTGACTTCCTAACTATACATACTGTACAATACTGAAATCTACAAACTCACAAGTTTACGTTTTGGTATTATTTCTATGAAATTAAATTTCTATTACAATGGATGCACATTTTTGCGCTTTGATGCAGTAGTGGAGACGAAAGCGAGGGAATTAGATTTGACTATAAATTTTTCGGAAGTTGAGCATCAGAAATAGATTTCATGCTTGCGCAAGTGCGTCGATGGGTCGTCGTCGTCTTGTGGCTACAAATAATGAGGTTATTATGTACTAGTATGACGGCTCGGGAATAAAGATAAAATTGTTGGTACGGTTTTCCATTTCTGTGTAAAATGTTAAAACTAGTTGTGTCATGTATCACAGAAATTAGGCCAGCGCTTTCATAACGCATTAGTTGTTTACTTGTAAAAATAGTTGTTTGGAATTTTGTTACATTTTTAATTGATGCAATTGGTGAAACTGTAGCATAGGATAGACTCAGGTGCATTTTGTAAGGGTCTATAGTAGGACCAGGACGCCGGTTTTTATGAGTGCGTGCCAGGGAAAACCGATTTGAAATACCTCTAACATTGCACGTCAGAGTAACAAAATAAAGACATTCGACTCGACAGAAATACCGTGCTTTTCAAAATCCTTGTGTCATACATTGATCCCACGCGGTCTGAATATTCTCTTCAAAATTGCTAGGATGTGAGGAACGTGGCTAAGGAAAAGCATTTCGTAGCGTCGGCTTCCGCGTTTGCTGTGGTGGAATCTTCCATATGAATCCAGTGTCTTTTTTGGTTGGAGTTAGGAAGAAGTCAAGACGACAACGACGACTTGAGAAAATTGTAGATTCGTTGAGAGTGAACCAGCGAACAGGACACGTTTGATTTGGTCTAGCGTGGCTTGTGTTGATTTGGGTGGACGGGGTGAAGACACGCGAGACGACTGCCGATCCTTTGATAGCATTAGGACATCTTTCACACTTTGCTACCTTCCTACTTTCCCATTTGCCTCTTCTTGAGAAAGGGTGCAAAAGGAGAGAGACGCCGGGCCTCCGTCTGAGTCCGCGTGCTGCATCTGCACAAACCAAGCAAACCATGTCTCTGAGTCTCACTCCGAATTGGCCCACTCGTCCCTCGTTCTTCTCCTAGTCCACTCCGAAAATTCTATATCTTGAACTCTGTCACTTCTTCCCTTTTATCTCCTTCCTCCACCAACATTACTTTCCTTCTCCATTTCACCCTTCAATTCCGCTGTTTTCTCCCAACAAACAGTTATTCCATCTTTACAACCATTTGAACCGCCCAAACGCATCAACTTTGTGAAAAATTGTTTTTTTCTCATATGACACAATTCTTGTACATTTTCCATTGATTCTCAGTTTGCCCCAGACATTCCCAACTCAGCCACTATTCGGTAGTACGGTACGTATATCGTATACCCACACACTACTTGAGCATTCCAAAAGTCGTCTGTAAAAACGGTGTTTACTTTGTTGGTGTTTACTTTCGTTTCCTCAAAAGTCAAAAATTTCATTAAAGGTCCTTGAAGACAGGTGCACTGTAAAACTAACTTGCAACTAATCCACATTATCACTTGTCATGGTAAGTAAGGTCAAATTCTTACATTTTGGGTATGCTTGTGTTTTGCGTATCCCGAGCCAAAATGATGTTGAGACTTTTCCCTTGGCAATTAATCCCATGGACACCCGCCACATGGCGAGGAGACAATGTTGTGGGCTCATTCATACGTGTCAACGACATTCACTCCTGTTCGATGGCATGTTCCAAAGTGTGGGTTTCTTTTTGCACTTGACTTGGTGCCTACTTGGCGGATGTCAAGAGTCACCCTTGATCCGTGCCAACCCTTTTTCTGTGGCCAAGACTGAGTGCATTATGAACTGCATTGATGCAACCCTTGAGCACATGTGTTGCTCAGAGTTTTTTTGGCATATGCACACCGCACTTGTCACATGGCAATTGGAGGAGTCTAACACGTCACAATTCATACCTTAAGACACTCATAATAGCACACAATTTATGCGATATTACGTTATGACTTATGACGACTCACCCAGCGCCGTAGTAAAAAGCTACCTGGACCATGCCGTCCTGGAAGGTTCCCTATTTCGGAATACATCAGTCTTTTTGGTTGCTCCTTCCTGTACACACTTCAAAGCAGTTTCTGAAGAAGCGCTGATTCAAGTTGCATCTAATTCTAAAGCTAAACAGTGCAAGTTTTCGAAGGGCCTGGAACGCCTAGCAGTAAACCGTAAAGATCTTTCCTTAGTTTGTGCTGCAATGTTGGCCAATGAGTCAAGCCGCTCTAAATCTCCAGTAGTATTTTTACAAGAAATTTCTGTCCAAAAGGTTTCACATTTTTACAGTTAAATACGATATTTTTAAATTTTTAGTAAAATATGAACTCATTTTACTCAATCAAATCTTTCTGAAGTTAGGATTTTGCATAATAATCAAGAATTTGAAGGACTGGATGGACCTGTATGGAATAAGATATTTCAAAATAAAGCTTTGTATTTTTATAGCTTAATCACGAGCATAAAATTAGATCCAAAGACTAATGTATGATTGTATGATACTTATATTAGTAATTGAAATCATTTGAAATGCAGTTGCAGTTGCAGTTGCGTCGGACTTGAAACGTAGTTTTGAGAATTACGCCCTTGTTCTTGTCTTTAGTTCCTATGCATGCAAAAAATGGTATATAATCTCCATGTTTGATTTCTCATTTACCTGGTATTATTTAATGAGAAAACTTTTCTTTGATGCATCTGTATGGTATCAATAATATGGTTTCATTTTAGTGAAGTTATAGTTGTTTTCGAAAGGAAGTGCCTTGTTAAGTAGGTCATTTTTTGTAGGTTAATTAAATTTGTGTGACGTAACTCAGGTTCGGAGAAAAGTATCAAGGTACTTTTGTCGATATACGACACTTAGGCTGAGGTAAAAATTGCCTCGTACACCTCGTCCTCGCTGGAACGGCTCGACGTGTGCTGATGCACATTAAAATGTTTGCATTCGGTTGTTCATGCATTCGTATTCATGCAAAACACGATTTTCGTCACTGTCCATCACCACTTTATTACCTTAGCAGGCCTGTGCTATGCTATGGTGATGCTGTACTTGTTGTTTAAAGGAGCAGGCAAATCCAAGAACTATATAATACAGGAATATTACGATGTCTCTGGGCTTGGTTGTTAAGTTGTTATTCTTTGTCGGATTGTCATTGTCGAGCTTCTGCTTGTCACCACTTACAAGCATAGCGTGAATCTACGAACAGTTTTTATAGCTAACTTGTGTAGCTCTACCCATTTGCCCTATTTCGCGTGTGTTGGGACAATATCATAATTAATGTCTTTGACGTTTTTTATTTATTTCAGGATGAATTTCATCCATTTATTGAAGCACTTTTGCCTTATGTGAAGGCATTTTCTTACACCTGGTTTAACCTTCAAGCTGCAAAGAGAAAATATTTCAAAAAACATGAGAAGAGAATGTCTCTTGAAGAGGAGAGGAGATGTAAAGAAGAGCTGCAGGTAAGAAACAATTTTTTTACAGATACTTTTTTATTCGTACAACATTTAATTTTATGGAATTTGTTTCTACATTTGCGTCATATACACAAGTTTACACATTTAAAAAGGCGTATCTTAAAGCTCACGACACAATAGCTTTCTTGTTCTGCTTAGACAGTGCAGTAGGCTAAATTAGAGGAAATGTTTGTTAAAAAGTGTGACAGAATTGTAGCTAGGGTAAAATAAAAAGGAGAGAAGAGAAGCAGCCAAGTTTTTGAAGACAAGGTAGGTATTTCTTATATTGGGATACATTATAAAAATGTAGCATTTAGGAAAAGGAGTCATTGTGTCTCCACTTGAGTAGATTGGTCCTCACTAGAGAGAAAAATCAGACTGGACTCTCTAGAGCCCGTTCCGACGGTGGCAAATGACCCTTTCGTCGAGCATTCAAAATTACGTCGTTGTGCCGTTCGGGAAATCAAGACGACAGCGTGTGTTGGACATAAAAAGACGAGAAGGAAATAGTAGCCAGAACAGTTGGCAACGGATTGATACCAACGAAACGAGGCAGAATTAGTATAGCGAGCGCAATGGGTCTTCTCTCGCCTGTTGTTCGATAGACGCGTTTGTGTGTGAATGACGAATGGGGTTGTGTGGGCCCGGTGCCGAGTACTCTCGTATCATTTGGCCGGTTTGCAGGTTTGCACACCTTGTTCATATTCGGAAGTTTGCATGTAGTCGTGAGAGCAAATGCGATTAATGTGTGTGTATTAGTACATAGTAGTATAATGTGGTGTGTACGATGTGTGATGCGAGGCGATGGCTGGAGAATCAGTAAAGTTCTCGTAACCATGCAGTGTGTCTCAAGAATGTCTCAATGGCACTCTGGATGGGGGAGCATGGACCACTTTTCTACGGAGAATGGGGAATGGATGGGATGGAAAGGGATGATAGTCGAATGATGAAGAGCCTTGCCACAAGCCGAGCGCCGACACGGGAACAAACTCTGCTTTCCATTCGGTTCGGTGGCCCGAATTGAGATATCAGAATAGCATGTTGTGTTTCATGCACTTCCCATGCATGTGGCGTGGAATTATTGAAATGGGCCATCGTCTTGTCTCTTTTCGTGTATGTGTGCACCGCCGAATTAGCACCATATTACTTTTCCAATAACATAACAGCTTTCGATAAGCTCCATCAGCCCATTTAGCCGCGTCGCTATGGATCAAGATTGGGGCGAGTGCGGAAAGTCGTTTCTATTTTCTCATGTTAGAGCCCTGTGCGCCATTCCTTGATGAATGTACGTACACGGTTTTCTCTTGTTTCGTGTCTCTACTTTCTCAGTCAGTTTCTATTTCTATTGCAGCCGCGCTAAACATATAGTAATTCTAATCTATTGGAACTCGGAGAAAGTAGCGAGGAGCAGTTGTGACTAGTACTTGTACGACAGATATTATATGTTGTATATAGGAGCATTAGGATTGTCAGATAGGGTTGGGATCCCGGGACTGCTGGACTTGTTGTGGAGGAAGCGGAAAAAGCCTTTAGGGAAAAGAAGAGTTGAGTTGAGGGTTGGGGCGAAAGTCTGTTTGCCCACTTTAGTTGAGTGAAGACGTGGAGAAAAGAGAGAGCAGTCCTGAATGCAAAAACGGAAAAGCACTTTATCCATTTTGAGGGAAAGTGTGTCAAGAGTGAGTATGTAGTTGCTGCACTTGACTTACGACCGCCCGGGGGAAATATTATTGCAAATTATGAGTCTCCTTGCTGGGACATCCCGGAATGGTCTTGATGACGGCTCTGAGTGATGTAGAGTCGACTCTATGTCGTCGTTTCCCTTAAACTCTGTTTGCCCTTTTCTCCATTTTGCGAGAGATTCTCAGTCATTGTGAAGCCGTCGAGACGTTTTTTGCTTTCTGCTTCTGTACAAAGAAAATGCATGGGATGATGGTTAAACGAAGAATGTCATTTCAATGTTCTGCAACATAATCGTTAAGCTTTGGAACAGCGGGGGTACTTGGACGAGAGTTGTGCACACAATTACCACTACAAACCTTTTGGATGAGCACGTATGAGCTCATTGTGGACGGAAGGGGTGATGTGAGCATGTGTCCGTTTGTTTTCTTTGTGGTTGTCTGGTTGCACAACAAGCAGAAAAAGAAGAAACGGCTAGTATACTACATTACGAAACTATAGTATACCATGTCTGTGTGCTGGACAGACGGTTAGGGTGAGTTGAAAGCTGTATTAGTTACAAAAGAGCTGCGTACAAAACTCAAGAAAGTTGTCGTTATATACTGAAGAAAATGCAAAAGCAAAAGCAAAAGAAGAAGTCGGGGTTCTTTAGACTATTTGTTAGAAGAGACAAGTGCGTAGGCAAAACAGGCGAATGGTTGGTCGTCTCTATTTATGATCTCTTTGAGGAGACAATTCCGGTCGACTTATTACATTCTCTTGGTTGTGTCGTGTGTGTGGGAACTATAACTCCGGAAAAGACAAAGTTGTATCTTTGATTCCAATCTTGTCACCAGGATTTATAATACACTTAACCCAGCCTCCCTGCAGTCAGTCTATGCGCATCCTGTCTATGGGCATAGAAGAGGTCATAAGGAGATGAAATCATGCGGCGCTCTCCCTTCCTCATCTCCAAATAGATGCATTTCTCCGCGGAAACATGCATGCGGCAGCACAATCCCCTCTCTTCGAAATGCTCATGTTTTGCTAAATGCACGATACAAATCGTCTCGATTTGCCCTGTACTTTTGTGAGCAGTCCGCACAATTCATTCTCGAAGAGAGAGAAACAGAGAGAGGTTTCACATGGTTCAAGTAGAAAATCAGAGGAACCCTGCCGCCTAGCCATGCTCTGTACCCTTGTATTTCTTTCAGCTGCTCAACTGCGCGTACACAGCCAGAGACGCAGAAATGAACGCAGTCTGAGCTCGGATGGACGACCATACATTAGATGAGAATATCATCCTCTGTCCGGTTGACGATGAGATAAAAATAAATCTGAAGATGAACCACGAACGTCATAACCCTTTCCCCTTGTCCACACTCACTCTCCGAGTTTTTCTACAACGAACGTGGTCGCAGCAGCAGTCCAGCCCGTTCCTTCTGCTTTCTCCAGGTCAATTGCCCATGAGCTGGTTCATATATAGTCAAACCCTCTTCACAACCATTTCAGAACAGTACCGCTCAGCACTGAACAAAGGAAAAGACATGACGAGAGGTCTTTCTCTCGAATGTTGATTCCTTTGTCCCCTCATTCTCTGCTCGCTTTCTCTTCTGCGGTTTTCCTCACCACATTTGATTGGCACTATGTCATCCTGTGACGTATGGATGGAGGTGCGGGGATAGAATTGTCTACTCTGCGACTCGGCCTCGAGGAACGTAATAATGGACTGGTCATCCACGACAGACTAAATTTGTGGTTCCAAGACCATGAGGAACAAGTGTGGATTAGAACCTGGAAATGAAAAACCTCAGGAGACACTCTAATGTAGCTGAGTAGTGAATTTGTGGGCTTCGTAAATCACGGCGACTCACGACCTTAATCAGCACCAATTGCCTTAGAATCGGACTATTGACACGCCTCTGAGTGGCCAGTCGATGGCTGTTTTCTACCCGAACTATTATATCGTCCGGTTTTACTGCATCGTACCCATTCCACATTTTACGAGACACAGTTTCCTACGCATTTCCTTGCCATTTCCATTAGGTACTATAGTAATTCTGTATTTATACCATCTTACAGCCAAATCACCTAAGTAAATTGCATTTTTAATTCAAATTTAGTATTGTTTGCTACGACATAAGTCCGAGCACTACTGAAAGTTTACAAGTACGACATTTTATACAGTCTACTTCCTCCTTTGTCATTATTCATGATTTTAATTTTAATAGACCTCTTTACAATAACTTTCTCAAATCCATAAGTTGAACCTGGGCATACGGAGGAGAAAATTTGAGTTCAAAGTTCATTTTCTCAGTAACGTGACACTATTGCAAAGAATGCAAGAAGGAAGAGTGTGTACTACAAAGGCAGGGGAACAGAGAAAGTGATGAGGATGAAGATTGCACTTTTGGTTGAGGAGTGAGGTTTACCTAATTAGGATGTGATAGGCTTTGGACTTTCGGCCCATGGTGCATAGTGAACTGTGGTCTCTCTCTCTCTCTTGCTTTGCAAAGAGTAGGAAAGAGGAGCTCAGTAATTGTGCGAAGATTGTAAAAAATGGCCTGTCATCAGCAGCATTAGGTGGTGTGCCGCCCATCTTCGTTCATGAATGCTTTATGCCGTCGACTTGAGAGGACTCATCGACTGGCCCCACTCAACCCCCTTCTTCCAGCTTTTGTGTCCCTATGTTTGGAGAAAAGAAGGACGAAAGAACCTTCGTAGATTTAGTTGAAGACATTCGAAGAAGATCGTCAATATAATAATGTGAACACTGTGGGAGACGATTTCACTCGCCGATTTCAATGGGTCTTCCAATGTGAAAAAGTGCAGTTCAGTCCTTAATTAAAATGCAATTTGATCGTTTCTTTTCCCTTAGGGGGTGTTTTGATAAGTCATGGCCAGAGACTTCTTTGTTCCGTCCAATACTTACTTTCACCACTTCTTACACAACTTCTTCGTACTTTGGCATGAAAAGTAAATCCCAAAACGGTACAACCACATTGCATATGAGTATAGACACACTGTCGCACATGAGAGAAAACTGAAGTTTCTTTGAAAGGCTCCCAAGGGATAATTAATATTACGCCATCCGATATATAAATGTAAAAGGAAGAATAAGGGAAAGACAATTGTTTTTTAGGTGAATAGTATTATGTACATTATAAATTATAACATTCAAAGGACGGAGTTTGAATTCTTATCTTTACAGAGTGAAAAGATTGAGGTGAAGCAGAAGTGGGCGTCACGTCTTCTCGGCAAACTTCGTAAAGACATCACACAAGAATGCCGAGAAGACTTCGTGCTCTCGATCACCGGTAAGAAGCCTGCCATGTGTGTCCTCTCCAACCCAGACCAGAAGGGTAAGATGAGACGAATCGACTGTCTCCGTCAAGCTGACAAGGTACGCTCTTCTTCCCCTTATTTCACATACGATACACTCGTAGCTTTTCAAACTCATTTTATTAGGATACTCACGGCATTTAACAACTCGTGATTGTCGTGATTCTTTCATTTTACTCTCAAATGAATAACAAAGTTTTAATTAGTATCAAGATTCTATATCATTTATTGAACGTAATTTTCCTCGCAGGTTTGGAGGTTGGACCTGGTAATGGTTATTTTGTTCAAGGCCATCCCTTTAGAAAGCACAGACGGAGAAAGGCTGGAGAAATCACCAGAATGTCTCCATCCTGGCCTTTGCGTCAACCCGTACCACATTAACGTTTCCGTCCGAGAACTCGATCTGTACTTGGCCAACTTCATCAACAGTCATGGTACGAAAGTTCATACATGCTGTATATAGTATAAGTGTGTAATTCGAGTACGAGTAAAAGGAACAGGACAATGGTGCTGGAGACATCAATTCCACATAAAAAATAGAAACAATAAAAATAATACGCATACACTTCTTTGAAAAGAAAGAAGAAGAGGTACGTTGAAAACAAGTGAAGGAAAATGATAAAAAGACGAAGTAAGGTTGAGACTTCCTTGGACGAAGTCACTTGGAGCACTAATTTATGTGAGTGGGTTCGCCGGAAGAGGTTTGCATGCGGGAGGCAAAGAGGAAGGTGAAAGATCCCCAGAGGAAAGTTCGTGACTGCACCAATGAGTAATTGGGATGGATGGGCAACTCCAGTTGCTGTCCTTAGCGTGCGCGTGGTGCTGCTGTGTTTGTGTCTGACTGTGTGACCCAAGAGTCATGTCATGAGGAGCCCTGCTGAGGCCTAATGCACCCTTCTTTCGTCTATAGTACACATGTCCGGAAGCCAAGTAGAGCGATTCCACTCTCAGCTCAACGACTTTCATGGCACGGACGCCTTCTTCGCTTTAAGGAACCCGTCGTAATTAGGCACCTTCCGACAAGTCCCTTCTTATTTCCATGATTTACGGTCATCAGCCGTCATGGATGTTATTTCTATACCGGAATAGAGTTGTCATGTAATAGAATACGGTTATTCTCATGTAGTGGATTTCCAGTTGTGTTGTGTACTGTGTAATATGTATAGTTTGGTACTAACTAAGCTGAATTGCTTTTTGGATTCTAGTTTCACCTTTTGTATAAGTAGCAATGCAAAATCTCAAATTCAAATTAGGATGGCTAAAATTGTAGTGCAGGTTGTCTGAATAAATTAGTGATTAGCGTTCTTGCATTTAATTTACAGATCCATTGGGCGGAATATGTGACAATAACAACGAAAAGGACGATGACGGTCGCTTCAAGGGTGAGCGTAGTTTCCGTATGTTTTCTCTATTGAATTGATTTTAAATGAATAGCATGGAATGGGAAATGTGCAGTAGATTCATTAGCTGTGCTGTATCCATTCCGGAGTTTTGGAAAAGTGACAAATGAAATGGAAGGAAAGGAGTTGAGCTTGTTGCCAATCCCGCATCGTTTGCATGTACTCCCGTCCTCTTTCCGCTATTTGTGCCGTTCGTCTTTGTCCAGTGACACATAAATAGTGCCTCGGACGACAGAATCTTCCCTGCAGTGGAAAAGCACTGCTAATGTTCTTTAAGTAATTGAGATGAAATCTGAAGTAACGCTTGGAGACGAAAACTCATGTTTTATTGGCAGGCAAAGAGGAAAAGTGAAGCTGTGAAACAAATCTGATTGGCTCATAATTATATTTGCTGTGCAGCAATTAATTGTCAAATCTGGAATGATTTGAGTTTTCACTTTTCTCTTGTGTAGTCGCCGGGACCCGATGGGAGAGGACGGAAGTTGGAGAAATATGAGCGGCTGTCTGAGGCCATAGGAAAGAGAAAGAACAGCTCCCATTCACTGTTTATTTATGCCTCTGCCGATGTACACCGAAAAGAAAAGATGGTTGTTGCTCCTTGGCGCTTACTTGACTATACAGAATTCAAGGATTTCTCTATCTCGCTCTTTCTCTCTTCTTTCTCTCTCTCTCACTTCCTTTACTTTTTCTTGCACCCATCTCTTATATATTCTAAGAGAATGAGAACGAAGACACAGCAACAACGGAAAGAAAACAAGCTTTTCTATCCATACGAGCACAAACGACTGGTTTGCCTCGCCCTCTTTTTCGCCCTCGCCCTTTCTCTGCTACATTACAAGTTGAAATTCACGATCACTTCGCACTTTCGCTATTGCATTGCATTCAGTTCTGCATTTTTTTATCTTAAAGATCTACAATGTTTCTGGTAATAGTTACCGTCGGCCGTAGTATACCTTTGTTATATAGCTATAATATGGCAAAAAGTCTTCTGTTGTAAGTCTTGTGGTTTTACTTTTGTAGACTTTTTAGCTTATTATGAACGCTTGGTTTCGATCTGGTCGCAAAAAGCACAAGTTCGGAGCCAAGTGATAACACAACTGGGAAAGGGTAGGAGAAGCTTCTTCCTTTATGTGGACGAAAGCTACTGTGTGACCTGCATGGTGGTTTCGGTCATCGAGTTCATGATGAATGTGAGCACACGGTGGTAACGTCCACTCGGGTGGCAATTTTTATTGGCGCCATGCTCGTTGAGCTGTACGGTTTGAGTCCATAGATCGCCTATCAGCACAGCCTCCTTGCTGACGAAGTGGGCAGAGGCAAAAGACGTGGTCGCACTGATTGGATGCAACGATAAGGCACTCAACTCTCTTTGCTGAAGGTGTTTACAGGAGGAGCAAAAGAGAGTAGTTAAAATACCCATCTCCTTTGTCGGGCCGTGAGCTTTGAGATAATCATAATGGGACTTCGGGGTGAATTGGGAGGATGTGTCAATAGATAATCGCTCTTTAGTATCAGCGCATTGAGTCGTTTGCTTCTCGCTTGACTTTCTACAGCTCAAAGACTCCCAACTCAGCAGCCCACACTGACATTACAACTGATCTATAGCTTCGTAAATCTCGACTTTGAACCACCCACCAGCCACAGTAGCCCGTGTTACGTTCCGGCTTCTCTATTCCCTCGTTCCTTGTCTCATTGGCCTTGCGAAAGAGAACAGCAAATAAGGATGAAATTCCTCTGCTATTCAAACTGCAAATTCAGTCATCTGGACATTTTGGGTCTTTTTGTACAACTTAAATTTAAAGGGGAAACGGCTTCGACTAAGGAAGGCTCGGCAAGGCAAAGCAAGGAGGCTGTGGACAAGGAAAGGACAGAGGTGAGCTGTGACTGTGAGCACTGAACACTGAGCACTGTTCGTTGGTTGTGAGGAATAAGCACTTGATCCAAGACTTTAATGACAGAGGACGAGGAGTTGCTCCTACTCCGCGCGGTTTTCTCTCTCTTCCTCACCGAACTTGCTAAGTTAGTACAGGAGAAACGGGCACTGTCTAATCGCTATAATGGCTCATAAGAAGATGAGAGAGCAAGTTTTTCCTAACACACCCCAAGCACAAGAAATGGCACAGGGTGTGAGCGTAACGAGCTTTTCTCCCATCCATGCATTCAGCCACAAGAGCCCTGTGCTCCTCTAGCGACTAGTTTATGTAAGGCAGTATCCTATGCAAATGAGTGTGTGAAGAATTTGCATGGAAAAGTGCTGCAGTGTCGTCATGTGCAGCCAGGAACTAAGACCAGGAAATTTATGTCATCAGATCTTGAGAGATTACTCCTCCCTTTCTGATCACGTCGCGCTGTAACACGCCTAATCAGGGGGCTCTTCATTTCACCGTCTTCGGCTTTCTATTCTTCTTTCTTGTGCCTTAGTACATTTCCCAATGACTCAATCTCGTCACAGAGCGAGAGAGAGACTGTACAATCACTGAAGTCCCGTGTTGCCCGAAATCTCTTCTTTCTTGCAATCCCAGCGTCAAACTACAACGTGGTCCAGCTCTCATCTTCTAACCAATTCGATGACTTCGTGGCACGCCCGGTCCGCGTCGTAACATGACGATGACGGCGAGCCGTTGGTTTCTCGGCCGATTTTATTATAACGAAAGATTCGCACCCACTTGATCTCTCTATTATTGCCGTACACCAAAAGGCATCTGCTCCCCTGTCAATATTCCCTTTTGAGCTATGAATACATTTTCTTGGGCAGCAGCCATCAAATCAAAGTTGACTTGGCCAAAACCAACAGGACGCGATGATTCATTCATAAACTGAGCTGCTGTGGCCAAACATAAAAGAAGTGGATTTCACTGCACCACATGTCTTGATCATCACTCGGCATGATTTTCTCACCAACTTTATAGAGGGAAGCAGGCAATATAGGGTTGGGCGCACTCATAAGTCCACATGTGGTCGTCCTCACCCCGTCCGGATGAGATAGTCCTATGGGAAAAAGCAATGCCTTTTCTCCTGCCCAACCTTCTTCTTGTTCGCAAACTCAACAATTTTCTACGAAGAACATGATTTAACGTTGATTTCTCCTATCCACTGAATTTATGACCACTCATTCCAATGTTACTCAGCCCTTTGCAGCTTCAAATGGGAGCAACGACAACTCCCTTTCAAATACTATCCCGTCTAATCATTCCAATCCTATCGTCAACACTTTCAATTTTCTATTCATAATGGCTAGGCTAGGCTTCTCTCATTTTCTGCAGCGAGTTCCAAGTTTCTTAGCTGTCGCAATAGTGCACTTTTTATGTCATGGTTTCCTGTCTTGAGTTTCATGGATCTGTAATTACAAAGTGCTTCTATATGCATTTTGTTTTAATGTCTGATGGATTTAGGATTCAAGATTTTGAATTTGTTTAGTGTGCAAATGTGAATCGTCAAAAGACGTGCAAAAAAAACGACTTGTACTCGAATCCTGTTCATGAATACTACCAGAACTTGACAATGCTGTGGATAAAGGCGAAAAAGCGATTTACATGCACGTCGTTTGCAAGTCATTAAAGAAATTTGCCGTCTGCTTTCAACCAAAGTCTTTATTATCCTTCCGAGTTTGCTGTTGGAGGAAAGCACAGTGTGCGTCGACTTTGTAGGATTTAATGGGCAAGTCTATGAACACCATCCTGTAAGTATCATCAAAGCATCTGAGTAGAGCAGTCACACTTTAGCCACATTTGCTCGTCATAATAATTAGTAAGCCACACTGCTTTCCGTCACTTGTTTTTGTAGCTTTTCGGAATTTGTTATCGGTGATCAAAACACTACAGTAAGACAGTAGTGGTTGCCCACTTTGTTTTCGTATAATGTCCAAGTGAAAGAAGCAGCGACTTATCCTGCTTTAGGAATAACACAAACGACGACGAATCGTCGTCGTCGTACTTTCCTCGTTGTGTTTGTGGTCCATGAGCAATTTAGATGCAATCTACGGTATGGTCTATGAGAGGGCTAGAGCAACACACACAGCAGCAGGCCTCATGGACCTCGTGTTATACATGGACAGTAAAGTCTTGTTTTTCGAAGAAAAGAATATGAGCTGACGACGAGTCGATTCTATGACTGCAATCCATTTTTCTCTGGGCCGTTTTGCAAATTGTAACTTTCTTTGCCTTCCTTATTATATCTTATTTAATGGAGAGAGCCTGCTGCTCCGTCTTTCTCTGTTGCCACTTCCTCAACTGGACGGAGACACGGAGGAACGTAGATGACAACGAAGCGTGTTCGTGGACTCTTGCTCCTGTGTAAATTTCATCTCCAATGATCCGAGTCTTTCGCTCCGACGGACATTAGTGGTGTAGCCTTGTCGACCTCTCTTTTCACGTACGCACCCTACAGTGAAAGAAAAAGGCTCTTTGTCTTGTAATCTTTGTTTGAAACGACACAAGTCTGAAGCTTAAAGTTATGTAACATAAGGTTGGTGTAGACAACGCAAAGAATCAGGGCGCTTCTGCCCACAGTTTCATTTCCTTTGAGACCTTTTTGCTCACGTCGGAAGCCATGGAATGGGTGGGTTGCCCGTGGTCGTCTTTCGATGATTGTTGAGTCCGGAAAGACGGGAGCTTGGGTTCCCCTGGACGTAAAACAGTGTTCAGTGGACATTGAGACGCCCATTGAAGACGGCCTTATGATTACCTTCTTCCTCAATAACGAGTGATGAAATTGCTGTAGGAAGAAGTGGAGCACTTGCTCCTCTCCCTCCAAGTTGTCACACCCGGACCACGTCGTGCAATAATAATGACACATCGTGCTGTGCTCACTTCTTCAAAAAAAGTCTAACTACATATACCATTCCCTTTTCCTTTTTGGTTAAATCTTCTAAAGAATTTCAAACTTGCTTGGGGTTACTCGGGACTCGTGTATCTGGTTAGCCTACTTTGTAATAGAATAGTGCGATCCTACTGCTACTACGTGCTTCTCTGTTTCCTACTAGGATTCTCTACTTTCTCTGTAATAGTACGTACATATTATATTAGTATGTACCAACTAGTAGTACAGCTACCTAGTGCAGTTTGACTCAGCCTGAGCCTCAGCTCAGCGTACTCATTCATGTCGATATATTCGGAGTGAAATATCTGTGAGAGTGCCCCATTCGGAACAGTTTTGTCCGGAAAGCACCTCTCGTGTCTTGCAGTAATATATTGAGGAGCACAAGAGGCGAGTAGAGCGTTCCCCGTGTGTCACTGAAGCGAAAGCATTCAAGTCCTTTGCTGTGGAAAGACTCGTTTTATTTGAAGAGTGAAAAAGCTCGGTAAATCATGACATTGGAGTGGTGGCTGCGGCGGCGGCAAAGAAGACCAGCAACACTGGGACTGGTGCTGGAGCATTCGGCATTTCGGCATTCTGCACCCCTGTCTCCTGTCGCAAAGACACCAAAACGCATTGAATTGAGTGTAGCAGCACTGCTTTCGCGACTATTGATGGGCGACTGAGGGTCGCTTTCACCTCCCCTTGTACCATTGCAAAATGGGGCGGGTGGTGACGCTTTTCGAGCTGAGAGAGTTATGAGGGTGCTGCGGATAAATACTTGGATATCAGGATCCTACATTGCAGTGCTCAGTATTGTACTACCAAGAACCATAGGACAAGACAGAGCGTGGCGAGATGTAATCGTTTCTCAACCCGAACATTATGACTCTGCCGTCGAGCTCAGCACGTCTCTTTCCAAAGTGGCAGAGTAATCGGTTAATAGCCACAAAAAGAAACTCGCGTCTCTTTTTGTATTGTCTGTATACTTCAGTCGTCTTTTCAAACTTTCCAGGGCAGTGGCAGAGCTCCTACTTTACTTTTCTTTTTCTCTTTGCGTCCAAACATTACCAAACACATTTACTAGAAACTAAAGCAACAAACAAATACTTTTTACTTTCCTTCACTTGGTTCTTTGCCTCCGAGTACGCAATGCATGGAGAATGAAGGAGTGTGGACTCTGGACTGCTGGACACACACAAGCAGATGGGAAGTGTAGCCCGGAGCAGGTTTTCATTGCGTTAATCGCACAAAGAGGAGACCAGGGATTTATGTGGGGTCGTGTTCTACACACCACTTCCCCTCGGATAAACAGTTTCCTCTCTGACGGAACTCGGCGTTTTCATGTTTCATCTCTTCTCCTATTTCTCCCTTTCTCTCATCCAGAGTCACGGTCATTGCAGAACACGCTACTCTCGCTTCCTCTTTCCCTCTTTCTCTCTTCCAGCACTACGGCTATGGCCCACGCTACTCCTTTCCTTTCCTTTACTTTCCTTCGTCTGCCTTGCCTTTCCTTGCCTAATGTCTAACGTACCAATTCCAAGATTCCAACTTCAGCTCTACTACGTCGTACTTCTAGTATATGTACATACAACTCCACGTCCTTCGTGTTACTCTGTCGTCATTCCTTGTCTTTTTATGTGCACTCACTCCTATTCCTCCACACCAGCGCATTTCAGCATTCTTTCTCTTTCTTTCAAGATTTGTCTTCATTCTCTGACTCTTTCTGCGTTCCATTTTTAGACTACATTAGCAAACGCTCCTCGCTCCATGCATAAAAAATAAATACAAATAGTGGTAATCACTTATTTAATAGGAAGTAACCACTTATCATCATTCCTTCTTTACGTGCACCGTCTTTCGCATTGTCAAGTGTCTCCACGTCTCCTGTTCGCTCTGTGATCTCTTCTCGTGTAGTATGTAGGTTGTCGTTGGAAATAAATGTTGGACCATGTCATGTAGAAATTCAAAAAGAGTATACTCACGGTTAAGACGATAATAATTATAGTTGTAAATACTACGACATAATGTATAGTCAATACAAATATATTATTATGTATCATGTAAAGAATGTATAGTGTGACAGAAGAGTACGAGTATAGTATTACAATTGGGAGAGATGTGAGCGGAAAGTAAAGAGGGCCAGACAGAAGTTTTCAGTTATGTTAGGAGTAAAAAGTCAATGTGGACTGCAGTATGAGAATCCCCTTGAATGTGACTTTTGGTGCTTGACTGTTGATGCGAAGAGGAGAAAGGAGAATATGGTAGTGAGTCTGAGGATTTCGTAAGTCATAGTTTTAGTGGAGTATGAGTTCTATGAGTAGGACAGGGTGCAGGCAACGAAGCGACAAAGTGACGGAGTGGCGAGGAGAACAACGTGGTCCTGTCCGGGTGGTTTCCCCGTCACTTTCCGCCTGAACGAGTCCTCACCTCGGCGGCAGAGTGAAGAGTCAACCAAGTGAGGAACGCGGACTGGGCCGGACTTGTGATCCACTTTCCTTTTATCCTACTCTCTTCCTGTCTTTCCTCTCATTCATTCACATGAGCTGTCCAACAGACTGCCCATCTTGACACATTTCATCCTTCCTTCAGGCCTCCTCTACCCATCAGCTCTGCCACTTTCACCCGACCGAGTGAAAGCACAACAACATGACATAGTGAAAGACTGAAAGACGAAACGTACTCGTTCGACTTCAGCAGCGAGAATGTCGCTTTTTTGTTTGCTTCCACTCATTCTGGACTCTGTATCTATTGCTGACACGATCTCACTCAGATTTTTCCATCCGCTTTCGTCTTTACTGCTTGTCTTTACTGGATGATAGTAGTCTTCATTGTATACTATGTAGTTCTTCGCAAGTTTACAGTTTCGAGTCCCAAGCAGAGATAGACACGTTATATAGCACAGCTAATAATGACTTTTGTGATGTTTCACCATTCACCATTCACTACTCACTACTCACTACTACTATTTCAAGATTCTTGGATTTGTATGATTGCAGGGTATGCTCACAATCCGTACAATGGCGTCGTCTGCAATGACACGATATTGGCCACCGGAGTTTTTTCCTCAAAGGAGCTCTGGCGTCTCTCCAAAGGTGAGCTTTCTCGTTTTTCTTCTTCGTCATGTCTTTTCGTTTTTGTTTTGTCACTACTAGAAGAATTCTTGTTACATAGAACGATAGAACTGTGACAATCCCTCACTCTTCTTCGTCCTCATCATCGTCTTCTTCGGTTTCTTCATCCTTTTCCCAGTTCAGTGTTTGTAAACAGCAGAAAGTCGTAGTAGTCAGGGCAGGAAATACTATTTCGGTTAAGATTTATGATTGAGGAAAGATGTAGGAATTTAGTTTGTCGTTTTACGTCTTCTTCGTGAACGGAGACTGGTCGCATTTGAAGGAACCTATCAAAATATAAATTTAAATGCACTTAAATGGATGCCGTGACAATGTGGTTGTGTCAGTGCAAGGACGACGGGTGTGGTGAAAGTGGTAGCAAGGGAATGCAGTGTAATTTCATGAGATCATCAGAGGCTTTTATGGTCTGTTGTGTATGCATCGGGAGGCTAAATGTTGTGTGTTAGAATTGATGACAAATGGTGTCTCCTTTACTAGCCATTTAACTAAGCAGACGAGGGGAGGCACGGCTTTGTCCCTGCGGTTTTGCTCGCAACCACTCCAGGAGGTAGTTGACGAGTTGCTTGGGTCATAACTCTGACCCACGTTCATCATCTCATACGCCTCTCCCCATGACACTCTCTCTCATTTACTTTCCATCGATTTGCCATGTGAAGAAAGCAGGAGCATGGAGCAGTAGTGAGTAGTGGCTGTGGCCTAGCAGTTTGCATTATGTGGTCGTAGTGGCTGTAGTCCTCCAGTCACGTGGAGACATCTCATAGTCTCCTTCTCTGGGGCAAAGTGGAACAGCGGATGAAACTCTTTTCACTTGGTCATTGCGCGATGCAAAAGGAAAGGATTTCTTTACTTGTTTGGTCAGAGACAGAAGAAGCGGCGGGGGTGCAGAAATGAATGCAAATGGGCCGAAGCGAGACGGTGGTAGCTAGTGAGTCCTAATAAAAATGAAAGGCTGATGTGAAGTAGAGCGAGCTTTGGCGGAATGAATGGATGAGTTGTGGGGAACTTGGAGTGGATTAGAGCGGACTGTCTTTGCGGCCATCCTCGTGGTTCTCCTCCACGTCCGTTCCTCGTTCCACCAAAAAGAGTCGAAAGAGAGAAGTGAAGACGGAGCATTTCATAAGCTCGGCGTGATTTGTGGCTCGTGGCTTCATCTCGGCATCCACCACTAGCGTTTACGGGCCAAAGGAATCCAACAAACTCACTCAGCTCAGTATCCTCTCTCCGATTCTTTTATGGTTCTCCTATGGAAATCCGATGTGCCCGCAGCTCCACTTTTGCTCTTTCTTTGTCCGTTCGGCGGGGGCAGTTCCACCCTATCTCCTTTCGTCGTCGCCCTCTGTCGCTCTCCTATGTCCTTCTACTCCTTCATTCAGCCTCCATTCTTCCTCTTCCCATCACAATTATCCACCAAATTCTTTCTAATACATTTTTACTTACGTAAACTAACTCCGGAATGTCTTATTCAATTTTGACCTTGTTTATAATCACAATCACTGGAATCATCCATTACACAACTCCCGCTCCCTTCTCTGAAGACCTTTTAATGCCACTCATTCCTCGGATCTCTTGGCATGCCACAACTAATTTGTCAACTACACACTACTCCTCTACTCCGTCTTCTGGTTCAGTCTCTTTGCCAATTCGAGTGGGTTGAGACACCGTATAAGTACTAGAATCTTTGCCAGCAGTTGAGGCAGGTTCTGGAAACAAGTAGCAACAAACTAAGAAATTGGTAAACAATTGCCTTTCCCCGACCATAATAAAACCTGTGTGCATTTTCATTGCACTGTATATGCATTACATTTCCTTCGTTGTAAGTAGTAACCTGTAAACTGTGCACTAAAGAAAATCGTCACTCGGCCTCATAAGAAAATTATTTTGAAAAAACCGATGTGTACAATGTTCAATCTACTGTGCCCAAAAAAATGAATTGCAGTAGCAATATTACGCGAATGTCGACCAGAAGTGCAATGTGATCATTATCATTGAACGACTTCTGTTTTGTTAAGGAAAACAGTTTGTAAGTCTTTGTATATGATACATATACTATCTATGGAGTTAGGAATACGCATAGAGTAAGACTGTTTAGTGAAATTCGTACTCTGGAGTTCATATAGGCGAACGTAAATATAGCTAGGACACATGTTGTGTGGAGCCGACGACGATGATCTTTGGGTGGAAATGTGGTGTAAATGACGACGGCGGGAAAGAAAGCGAGTCAGAGACTGACAAAGTCCTTTGGGAATGAAGTGAAAGAGAGAAAGAGGAAGAGGAGCGAAGTCTTTTATGGGGAGGGGAGGCCAGATGCACCCTGCGTGTATGCAAAATGCAAAGCTAGCTGAAGGATAATAACATTATTATGCATATGTGTCTTTTCCTCACGACTCGATGAGGGAGTAAGTATGTGTAAGTTGTCGTGAAAATGGACTCGATAAGGCACACTCTAAAGAAAAGGATCGGATCAGCGAATCTTCGTAGGAGCCATCGGCATAAAACTCAAGGAGTGGTGGCGAAAGCGACAACGTGTTCACATCGTAATTCTCCCTCTGCTCTTGTACATTTCCTTCACATTCGTATTCCATGAAACACCAAAGACAATTTGCTTCTTTCCTCGGACACCCGCAGTCATCCTCAATAGACTCAATACTCACGTGATTTTTTCCAAAGTTATACACTCGCTCCGTTTTATGGCTTTCATATACTTTCTACAAATCCTTTCTTCAGCGAATCAATACTTAGTGCTCTCCATTTAATAGGTTTAGTGGGAAAGTTATGTAGTAATCAGGTGATCGTCATTCGATTTAAGCTCTTCTAACCACTTTTAATGTTTGCTCAAATACTTTGAGGTGAACCACAATTCTCTCCCTTCTCAACTCTGATCCTTTGTTTTGCAGCATCCATTGTCCAGGGACCCAACGGGTTACAACCTACCATCAAGATTGAAAATACTGGTAGCTACTACTGCAACAGTTACACACCACCAGGGCCTGACCATACTGTTCTTATGGGGTCAGGTGCATACAGTAAGTACCTGAAATTATTAAAAAAAAACTTATGACGTATTTTGATTGAGATTTATGCCCTTCTAATCTTGACTTTGGTTTCTCAATTCTAGGCCCTTTGACGTTGCCTCGAAGCTTGCCTAGTCCCACAACGGAGCATCGAAGTAAAAGGAGAAGACTGAGCTCAGAAGACGATCCATTGGATGTTGGCGGCGGTCGAGACAAAGGCGCCGAGGTGACATATTATGGTCAAAGTCCAGCATCTCTGTCAAGTCAAGCAAGCTGGCATTCAGAAGTTGAGCACGGTAAGGAAATGAAAATGTTACTCATTTACGCATTTTAGTTGTACTGGGATTTTAAACCAGTATAAAATATAGTGCACAGGAGTGGATTGCATTGGGATGGAAGTACTAACATTCTACATTTGCTATTCTCTGGCAATGACTTGGTTGCAATTTTCTTTTGCATGGATCTCGTGGGTTTGGTGTGTGTTTTTTTATTTCGGAAATGCGTCGTAGACCTGACAATGAATTCCTTTCCCAGATTGAATAGAGAACGGCAAGGGGAAGTATGGTTGCAGAAAGAGTCATTTGTAGAGTGTTGGATCATTTAGCTTGGAGGCGACAGTTTCAGGACCTGGAGCTTTAGGGGACGCGAAGCAAACTGGCTTCCGCCGAGGACGTTAATCCAGTAGTTTATAGGACATTGGGGTGATTATACGCTCTAGCTGCTACTCTTGCCTTTTCCTCCGACAACTTGCGAACCCTTCTTGTCTTCTCGACGGTCACCAATTGTTCTTTGTTCTTTCACCAACTATCTCTCATCTTATTACTATGCTTTCGTATGAGATTTCAAGAACAATTGCGCGGATCAGCACACTTTTTAACTTTTTTTCTTTGTCTGGAATCTGGAGAATTTAATAAGACTGAAGCGATCCTATCCGTTTCTTTCTACACGCTGCGGTGGTGGGATTTGAGATTCAAAAACAACATGACACTATGAGTTCAAACTTGAACCTTTCCGTGACAGGAACACATGGGAATCACAATCGAAGCGGGTCGTCAAACCATGGCAGTCACAATGAACCCGGAACGACGAATAACCATGTACCTCATTCCAATCAGAACAACAATAATACAAATCATCATGGTCATCACGGCCACCATCCTCATCATGGAAATCATCACGGGCATCATCATTCTCATCACCATGGACATTCTTCTTCTTCTCATCATCATCATCATGGGCATCATCATATGTCACATCATAATCCACCAAACGCCCATCATACGAAATCCGAACTAATTCTTAAATCTAGCAATCGTGGAAGTAGCAATTCCAGTGGGGACATGGAAAATTGTCCTTCCAGTCCCGTTCCTTTGGGTCTCAGCACTAGGCAGTCGGGTATGTGTCCAACTTCAAACCAAAACACCAAGAGTCACTGAACTAAAAATTATTAAGAATCATATCAGCTTAGTTAGTATCGCACTTGCATTCTTGTGCAACATAGTAATGAATAATATGGTACAACGAGGGTGTGTGTGTGTGTGTGTGGTGTTCATGTTTTTGTTTGTGGACATTGTTTTGCACGGGCTCCAGAGTCTAAATGTTTAGAAAAATGACAGTTTTGTAAAATTTTATTAAAAATTTTAATGTAATTATTTATTGTATATGAATTTGTTTAGGTCTAAGCCAGCATGGTACTGTAACGACCCTTGGTTCGAGTGGTCTAAGTGGAGGAAGCTCAAGTTCCGCATACTACCACACAGATTCCCATGATCATCACGGCAGCCCTGCCAAATATCATGAGAATGGTCACGATACGTTTTCAGATTTTGTCACTCTCGTATGTCAGGAAGCTCAGAGTACGGGTGGTCAGGTAAAAAATTCATGATAAAGTATTCCATGTAGAGGTTAATAGGTTTGTGTGGAAACCAATTTATTATAAATAACGCAAATTGACCTTTAATGATTTTAGCCGGGGAATATTAGAGTGAATAGCAAGTTGTCAGCGTACTACACAAGTTCGATGTTGCCTCCACCACCGCCACCAACGGCTCCCATGGCTCGTCCTGTAACCATCATTCGTTCCACGGATTTGGCCAGTGGCTCAGGACTTGGTGCATCCCCGCCAGCATCAAACACCCCTCCGTTATCCAGTGGAAGCGATTCTGGGAACTCAGCTCGGGAATCTCGTGGAGGACCGATGAGTCCAACGTCTCAAAGCGATTCATCTCCTTCCTCAAGATCCTTTTCAGTAACTAGAGATTACTCTCTCAGTCATCTTCATTCTCAATCTTCTGGACAAGTAAGCATTTATAAACGTTTACAGTCACAATAGTTCACTGCATGTATTGGGAACAACAAACTGCTGATGTGATTATTATATAATAATAAAACACGTGTGTTTTATTTCTAAACAGCTTTTCAGCTACAGTAACATCAATCCCGTGAGCGGAATGTCGGGGGTGATTAGTCCAACAAATCTAACATTATTTCCCGGAAGTGGTCGAACAGGATCTCGAACCACTCCTTTGCCTCGGTGGAATGCTCCATTCATAAGTTTGGACGAAAATATGGACTACACAACAATGGTCTCTCCATTGATGCCAGGTCCAACGGAACCAAACACTGCCACCCTCATTGATGACGGTACGCCTTGAAATTGACTTTCTGGGTCACCACAGACTCTACCATACGAAATGTTGACTATTGGTTTATTTATTATGCTTTTCTGTATCGCGTCGCAGTCGTCAAAAGCTTTGCTGCTTTGAGAAAAAATCTCGTACTCGTGTTTTAATGTTGCCCCGACTGATTTGCAGTGTTTTTAGTAATATACTATAGCATGAGAAAAAGAAAACTATTTTAATAATTTTACGTTCATTGTTTTGTTTTGTTTTTGTTCTGTTTTGTTAGCGTGTGTGCTTTGTAGTCCCATAGTAGATCTGGCCAAAATGGTAGTTTAAGAGAAGGCCGAGAGCTATTGTCCTCGTCTGACTCTATTATATATTATATAATATTACTGTACAATTGGTTATCCGTCTTCGTGTTGCCCCAAATTAGTCGTGAGTTTTCCCTGTGATGATGAATTTGCACATCATCACTCTCTTTTGCTCTGACATTTATTATAGGGAGGGAGAGTTCCTTGTACTCCAGAGCGTAGTCTCCGTGTGGCCTCTGTTACTGTGTCCTCTAATCACTAGACTGCTAGAAAAGACTTCTACTACCAATACCAACCCAACCTCAATTCTTCCTTGTGGAGAAAAGGGCTCATATAAAAATGTTACAGTTTGTTCCTTCTCATCTTTCACATCGCTTCTTTCTTTAACTATCCTTGGAATTTTGCAGCCGCTCTCACTGTCTGGCCTTCTCTTAAATCCAAATTGTAAGTGTCTCATCTTCACTCGTCTTCCAATGTTTTATTCTTTTTTTACAATGCCAATGCCACAAGTTACAATTCACTCATTAACAATAAATGTTCAAATGCACACTGTTAGCTTCTCGTCTTCTTGCAATGCTAGATTTTCCATTACTATAATACTATACTAAACACTATAAATTTGACCACTTTAATCCAGTCTCAATTTAATATCATCCATCAGCAGTCATGTTTTTCTGTGTTATGTACTATATTTACTTTGTGTTTGAACCTGTGCATACTATTTCGTTTCATTTCTTTTTTTATACACAATTTCAATATTGGATTGTTATAGTGATACTTTTCTTGTGTATATTTATACTGTTGGCAAAATTTCTTTCATTTCAATGCAAGTGCATAATATATGCTATGACATTATGCATTACTTGACCGTCTTTTTTTGGTGTCTGTTTCCGGATGGGGCTTTCAGAGAGGTACTTCAGTGTGGTTGTGCATGGAAATGACGGGTTAGAAAGTGGAAGCGGAGGTGGAACAACAACTCTCACCAGTGGATCAGGGACTAATTCATCTTCTCCAGTTCAACAATCACAGTCTGGAATGACACCCGGGTCACCATCTCTTAGAATGACATCCACACCACCCAGCAATAGTAGCTCTGCTTCTTCCGCCGCTTCAGCTACGAGTGGCTCGAGCACTCCAACGTCCACAGCAAAACCCACGTAGACATTTGTAAAACTTTACTATTTGCACCGAGACGATGACTCATTACACCGACCCGATGACACGTGTAAAAATCTCGTTCGGAGCCGTTTATTATTTTAGTCTGTAAGCAGCATTCACAAAACATGAAGTATACTCTTACCGTAGAGCAGCGTACTTTGATTTTATTATTATAGTCTTTACCTGTAGCTTAAAAGTGATAACTTTTAAAGATTTGTACTGTTGTTTAAACTGTACTTTCTCCGTTACAAATTCTGTAGATTTACCGTATGCGCCTAAAAATGTGACGATACAACAGTGCCACAACAGAAGAAGTCGACGAGGTGTAGAAATTTTTAGAGAATTACGTACTACTATAAAAATACGTACTTTATAGCGTTGTCCTCGGCTAAGGGATTGGATGAGGTTGAATGAGAATGAAGATCAGTATAGGTAAGATCGGTTTTTGCATCAATTTCCTACAGCAGCATTTTTTCAATGCGTATTCAGCTGGACGAAACTGAAGTATTTCTTAACAGGAAATGCCTTTTCTTATATCTTACTGATACTATACTGGTCTTTAAAATGATGAAACTGTGTATTTCCAGTCACAGAATCCCTTTCATTATGAGAAAATTTATTATTTTCAATGAAAGGATAGCTGTCAAGTACCTGTACCGGTTGAAACCAATCTGGTTTCCTTTTCCCTTACCAAACTCATCTTCCTAATTAAAAAAATCATTTCGTCCAACAGTGTCAGCCCAGTATTGCACGGTTGTACGTATAAACGTTAAAACAAAATGTTGGTGTTTTCTACATCATATGCTGCCACAAGAAAACTTATACTACAAGCGCAAAACTATTATGAGGTGAAGAGGACGGCCTAACAAACACACAATACTAAATGCATTATTGATGTGTGATGTTCATCAATTTTCATCCCCAAAGACAATTTCTATACGCAAGAAATAAGCTATGATAATATTGCTTAGTGATTTTTAAGAATTAGCAGCTCGATTCATAATTTGATTAAGTCAAAAATGAAGTAACAAACAATGCATGCATGGCTTGACCAAACACTACAACTTAGAAAGTATTACTATGATAAATTATACATGACATGCTAGGGCATGTTACGTTTTTTAAATCCATAGTGCCTAGCAGTTCCTAGAAATCCCAAAGGAAAGTGAATGCAATAAATTGTAGCCTTGTGTAGTTATCAAAGCAATAATACGTAAACAAACTAGAAAAAAATCGAAAGCAATAATACGTAATATTATTATGATCCATGTTTGAAAAAATAAAATACCGACATTGGATTTCAAAATAGTCAAATAATAAAGTAAGGAGCAAAAGAGCGTGATAATGTCAAAATTGGAAACAACGACACCGCCGACAGGAAATGAGCACAAAAATTAATTTTTTGCTTAAATTAGTGATTATAATTAGCAAGTTGAAAAAAAAACGGCCAAAAAGAATCTTCCTATAATACGTAACTACTCACTACATGTATTAAATTAGTGTAGGAACTATATAAATTATACAAAATGGTACAATTGGACTCTTCGTTGCGCTGAAAGGCATAGTCAAGCAAGTGTCAATTTACTACTACGAATTAGACAAAAGTCCGAGTGCAGAATTAATTAAAAAATTTAGATTTAATTTTAAAATAGCCATACAAGAAGTATTGTTCGCTCAAAAACAATAAACTTGACAAAGGTGCCAGAGCAGGACTTCCGGATTTTCACGCACCGTCACAAACAAAAAATGGGGCTCATCTGTCTACTTTGCAGTATAAATAATGACAAGAGCTCTTCTTGCTCAAAAACTACACAAATTACATCGTTTTCAGATGGCTGGTTTTCGGACTTGTTACGTCATTGTCATTTGTTCCTATACATGACATGTACATGAAAAAAAGCTCACTTATAGACTAATTTCGGACGACACAAAGACGAACCGTGTGCTTATTACTATGTAATGAAAATTCCTGTATATAAATTTTACTATCTTCACCCATTCACACGTAGCGTTTATACCGTTTTAGGTGCTGAAATTGTTACGATTATAGTAAATATTGCAAGTACTAAAGTCGATGAAAAATCAAAAAAGTGACCGAACAAAACAAAACTGTGTACTCAAAATTTTTTTAAATACTGAAGTTGTGGCCAGTTCTTTTTATATAAATGCCATCCACCGTCTCTTTATACACCCGCTTTCGTGTATAAAACTGTATCCTATTTAAGTGACTGGCACTCATACAATTACTGATGTGTACGCTGCTATATAATTCCTAAATTCAATTGTCTCGTGTAATCAAAGAATGATTTAAAAAGGTTACGATGCTGATGAACAAAACACATTTTTAAGTACAGGACTCACGCTGCTACTTATACTATAACAATGATAATGATTTTGATGATGCAGAAAACAAACATTTTTAATTTAGATTGTTTGCATTTTTAGATTGTTGTTGTGTTCTTTAACGGAAAGTAGTCATGCGTGTCCTGTGGTGGTGGTGCAGCTTTAAAACTTTCACCGTTGAGCTTTCTATTGAGTTTTATTATAGTCAGTTTATATTTTAAAGAAACAATTGATAATTGATTCAATATCATAATGTGATCCCTGAAGAAAAAAAATCCAAATGTGGTTTCCTAACGAGGAAAATTACCGATTCTAATCAAAAAAACGTACGTCTTTATAATTTGATAGTTTTAACTATTCATGCGTTGTTCACAACATTTCTTTAAACATTTAATACAGTTAGTGCATTATGCTGGCTATGCAATTTCTGGAATTTTAACTATATTTTGTTAATTATTATATAACTATGTAGATTCAATGCAAAATAATACAACAAATCACGGTGCTTGCACACACACGCACATGAACATACTCGCAATAATGAGTCTGCTACACTCACACGGAAACGTTAAGAATGCAAAAACTCATACAAAGCAATAATTTAACACTTAAGCGTGACATTTTAAAGTGAGAAAAATGTGAGCCAAAAATTTGTAATGAAAATATTGGCGAAAGTCAATTTGTATTAATAATGTACTTTATAGGCAATATTTAACATAATTAACAAACAGTAAATTATTACAATTATACTATATTCATGGGCGTGAGACACAATTTTCAACAAATTATAATACCATTTGAGTCCTCCATACCTAATCGTAATTAGAAAGAAAGATGTATAACAATGTGGAATTTGAAGTGAATACACTACTATAATATATACTTAAATACTGTCGTTGCCAACCAAAGTCATTGTTGACGGAGAAAAAGACATTTTTTGTCAAAATGTTACTGTTGTGTGTTAATTTTCTGGTGAGTGACTTTGTGTATGTTTGAGATGACGACGCATCACAATACAATGTACTAATAAGGAATTATATTGCTGTAATTTTGGTGATTATGAGATGAGTGCTTTTTCTCGGAAATGCAGTTTAATTTCAGGTAAATAGAATTAATATCACTGTGGTTCAATGTAAAGAAAAATATTGTTCGCACTCTGGACAATTTTAATTTCAAGTAGGGCAAAGTTTGTTGTTTCGAAAGTCGGCCTGTTCTCAGATTTGCTTTTTCAATGGAGGATTAATGAATGTGTCACAATCAAAGGACTCAAAGGACACTACTCAAATTGTTGTTGTTGAGAAACATCCAAAATGATGAAAGGTGATGAATGCAATAGCCATTTGTCAAAAAAGCAAAAAGGCAACCCATATGTGATAGACTCTAGTGAACGGACTCGTATAATTTATTCGCAAATGACTATGAAGGAACAAGTAAGGAATATCCCTGTTTAGCCCGCGTCGCATCTTGTGTGTTTATGGCCACATGTCCACACAAGGCGTGCTGAAAAATTTACCTTAACAACTTTCAGTTAAACGACTTGTCTCGTTTTATCAATTGTACTACGACAGGAAATCACCTGAACTGACATTATGTATTACACCCCCAATTTTTTTTAAACTGA
>JABASF010000349.1:0-45629 GCA_019776145.1 Harlomillsia oculata | reverse complement strand
ATACACGCGTATGTAGAAGTCATATAATGGAGAAGCCATGGAAAGGATGAAAGACTAACGCAAAGGAAACCCATGGTTTTACCTGCTGCGACACATTTGAGTTTATTTATACGAGTTTGAAGGTAGAATTCCAGTCGCATCTGCTTTCGAGCTTCTTTACGATTCTTTCGTAGTTTTGTATGAAATGCTCAAGTCAAATTTTATTGAACTCGGATACCGACGACTTCAAACAGTGCAAATTTTTTAACTTTGGGGAAAGTTGAAATGACTCGAGTTTGTACGGTGCTGGGTTGGGTACATACAATGGTATGTGTGTCATGGTCTCATGGTGCACACACGGTATCCATATATGCATTGTGTAGTCTGTACTATGCATACAAATGGTGTGCTGTGTGACAAAAGGTAAAATTGACTCATCCAGTCAAGTCGTCTTGCCGTGAAATCTAAAGAGGATCTCAAACATTTTACGTTGGATTCAAAGGACTTAGCATCTGGACGAAGACTAATGATAAAGCCTGTTAAACTGATGTCGGCTCTAGAGTTTTGGAAAAAGAAGAGTTGAGGATGCTTTAGCTTTTGTTGACGTACATTTGACTTTAAATGTTCTGAACACCTTTTGCCATTAAACTGTAAGGAAAAGGAGCAGGAGGATATGAGAAAACTTGGCATGTGCCAAAATACATTCCATTCCACTCCATTATTCCCGCACACTCACAAAAGAAGAAAGTGAGGAAGAAGAAACCGAGTTGTAAAGTACGGCAAGTAAGGGATTTTATTTCAAGGAAGAGAATCAAATCAGAGTACTTTTATGTCGGAGTACAATATGTTCATAATCCCTTTCAACAGTTTCAGTCTGTTTTTAATACTACTATATTTGCAGTAAAGTAGAAAATAGCTGGAAAGAATTTTCAGCACTTTAGCAATATTCATTTTTAGGGTCTTTTTGAAAGCTGGAGAAATTTAGAACATTGGAAAAATGATTCTTTATGATTTGATTCAACGAGCTGACTGAAAGCGACGTGCTTTACTTTATAGTGTACTGTACTTATTACATGTAGTGATACTGGGAGGGATGTTTTTCTTTTGTCTCTGTAGACGCGAACGGAATCTTCCAACTCGGAGAAGAAAGAGGAACGTTCCTCAAGTCCGGCTTTCGACTCAGATGAGGATTCCACGTCCATGATTGCAGCCAAGAAGCAAAGCAAAGTGGCCATTTCGGCACCAGTCCCTGCTCCTGCCATTCACAGCGCTTCTTCAAGTCAAGTCCTTCCTGCGGCCCATCGACCTGCCGCCAGCGTTCCTCCGCCTCCGCCAGTAAGAAACTGTCCTCCAACTACTTCTGCGGCTGCAGCTGTCGGAGATCTTCCAGTAAGCAAACCAACAACGGCGGAAACTACACAATCGGACGGAGAAAGGAAACAAAGCAATTCTTCTCAGCCAAATAGTACCACTTCTTCTACGTCCCATCGTCCCAGGTCACACAAGAAATTCTCGATTTCTGAAGGTACAATACGGAAGGACTCCATGTCCATTTCTCCCTGTGAAGATTTCCCGCCCCCTCCACCTGAGCTTTTAGAGAGACAATCTGCATCAGGCTCTGTGCGTGCAAGACCACAATCACTTCCGGTTAGAGATAGAGGTGGAGGGACAATAAAACTTCCACAGGATGCTCCCACAAAGAAACAGGAATCACACGGTGATCACACTGAGGTTGATATGTCCAAAGTCCACGAGATGACAATAGGGAATGGCACCGCTGCTACTGTTGTTGCAGCCACCGTGCTTTTGGATAAGGTAAGCTCGAAGGACAGTGGAATTACGACAGAATCCATTGAGATGACTGGTTTGACTACTGGAGATTCACACGGAGTTACTTGCATGGAACCGTCGTACACTTCTACTGTGACAGTAAATGGAACTGCTCCAATTAAGAAAATTCCTCCCCCTCCGCCTGCAAGGAAATCAGTACCGGCTTGGAAGTCACTGGATGAGACTGATTTAGTCCTGACATCAACTCCAGCTAAGCGACCCGCTACAACTACGGTTATTACTGTGAATAACGAAAAGGTTGAGTTACACGTGGGAATCGTTCCTTCTGTGGAGGAAGAACGCATTGAGCGATCCATGAGTCCACACTCGTCGACCACTACCCTATTAGGGCCTGAGGCCACGGTCAATTTGGATATGGTGGCTTCCATCCTGGAAAATCCGAATACGACTATGGAAGAAAAGCGACACTCGGTGTTATCCTCTCTGAGCTTTCTAGACACAGCAGATTTACGCTACATGGACGACAGCTCCATAACTGTAGATACTCCTACTCCACCGTCTTCTGGAATCTACGATTCCCACAAAGGTGATTGGACCAGTCAACTACAAAGTCTCATTAGACAACTGCTTGTGGCCCAGCAGCAGAACCTATCACCAGGGTCTCAGTCAACTGTTCCTTTAATTCAACAGCTGCAACAACAATTACTCATTCAGCAACAGCAGATACTTTTACAGCAAGCCATGCTGACTCAGTTACAACTTCCGGTCACGACTCTGGACAATCAACAGTCTGCTCAAAAGTGTCCGTGTTTATCCCAGAGCGGATCAGCCCATTCCGTCAAGTCTCCTTCTTGCTGCTGTGGGAGCAACTCGCCTGTGTCCTCCTGTCCTGCTCATCATCATCATCAGCGACATGTACACAACTGTCACTTTGCAACACACAGACGACATGCACCACGAGCCAATCCAGAGCACAGCTTATGCTCAACATTACCTGGTCATCAAAGTGGAGACGATGCTGACGACAGTTCATCCCCAGTGCGAGAGCCACCACCGAAGGCGGGTATTAAACGAGGAAGTAGCGCGGAGGTTACAGCTGTCCACTGTGGTCCTGGAACTGTCGTTCGAAGTACTCCCGATGCCGCAGTCATGAGAAGTAGCACAAGTGTAGAGAGGGTTGCAAAGAATGAGAACAGTAACAGGAGGGAAAGCTTGACTTCCGGTCATGGGACAGTGAGTGGCCAAATTGACTCGGGCAGCGGGTCTAATTCTAGGAAAATGTCGGCTCACAAGGTGAGTACAAATGGATACAGCGTTGTTGTGGAGGAGGATTCCAAAGTGTTGAAAGCCCAAATCATAATATCATCCCCGGCTCAGGCTGTATCTCAATTGGGATCGCAGGCATCGGCATCAGCATCATGCACTCCTCCAGGCCAAAGTTCCAGCTTCACTCCATCGTCTTCCAAAACCAAACGAAACAGTAAGGGGAACACGAGACAACCCATTGTGGAGACTCGCATTGAAGTCGAACCATGTACGACGACGAACCAAGATGCAATAGAAACTTTGGATGGTGACGCTGACGATTTGGACGACTTGGATGATGACGGGAGTGGTAACGGGAGTAGTCGACGTCGTAGTGCTCGAGGCGTTTCTGACGCAGGTCCTCCTGAGACATCCACGTCCAAGTCAAAGAGTCTAGTCAAGTCCATAGGGAAACGCATAAAGGCACGGAAACGACTGAAGGAAGGAAGACAAAAGTCCAAGTCGGAGAATAGGGCAAGGAAGGCTTTGAGGACGATATCCTTCATCTTAGGGGCATTCGTCATTTGCTGGACACCATACCATATTTTGGCCATGGTCGAAGGGTTTTGTGGCTGCATCAACAGTCACGTCTACATGTTTGCCTATTTTCTATGCTACGCCAACTCACCAATTAACCCCTTCTGTTATGCCCTTGCCAACCAACAATTCAAGAAGACTTTCACCCGCATTATCAAGGGCGACTTGCATATGACCTAATCTTTAAAAAATCCTATTTCAACCACTCTCCAAATAAAAACGAAATACGAAATTTGGCTGATGAGATCATTACTAGGATAAATACAATTAAGCCCTAATCGTTCTTTTTCTTCAATGTCATATCCCACAATCATCTTTTCAAGTTTGAGGCAATATACAATGAATTACTATACATTACGCTATTAATGTTACATTAATTATCCTAATAAATATAAAAAATCGTTATCCAAATTCAAATCAGGGTGATTATAGTATACTTTACAATTATGTATTGAAGTAGTAAATTGTAATATTACTACTCTAATACTATCACAAAACAAAACAAAGTTGTATGGCTTCCTCAAATAAAAACCCAATCTTTGCTGATACGATGTGTAATCAAAAATAGCCTTTTCAAAGGCTAATTATAGTGAAATCATTAGGGAAAACAGGAGAAAGATTTTTCTCCTGTTTCATACGACTTGACTCTACATTATAGACCTTTAGTAGCATATAAAATATAATATACTCTAGCATGAATAATTGAATGTTTGAAAAATTGTAACATATACGGTACTGAAGTAGAGAATGTTAGCATTGTTGTTGTGTGATAAAACTTTTAAATTCAAAAAATTCAAAAATCTTTCAGTTCCAAAAAGGTGTTTCAATTTTAAAATCATAAGGTTTATCGACAAAAAAAATCTGAAGATTCCCTATTTTGTAATGGCAAAAGTATATTTCAAATCGGGGGAAAATCGAAAGAGATTTCTCATCTCAAAATTCTATAGGGGAAAAAATCAATTTGCAATCCAATTCTGCAATGACATTTTTACAAAAAAAAGTTCAATTTGTTCAAGTCTTCATGAGCAGTGATAATGAGATAGTGTTTTAAAAAAGGATATGATACGGCGGTACAATTTAATAATTTAGATCCTCTGCTCTGAGGAAGCAAGGCATTTGAAATTGCAAATTCAAATCAGACCTGAAAACTAAAACTACGGATTTATATTCACAATGTTACCAAAAATGAAGCTTCTACAGATTATTATAAATTAGGTAATATACTAATAAACGTACCATAAAATTAAATAATTATAAACTTTATCTCATTCATCTATAAATCGATGTAAAATATAATTAATTACACTGAATTCTTATTGTATTGTACATTATATGCATGTTCTGATTACAGTGTGACATATTATAGTCGTTATAGTACAATTAATTACTAAAATATAGTATATCATGTTATGATATTGATTTGTTCATTTTTTTGGTCTTGACTCAATTGAGCTAATTAAAAAGATTTGATCATAAATTATTTAATTATAAATATACAACTCTAACTATAATTACTATAAAGTAAATGTAATTCTGATTGAATCCATGCAATGCTAATCTGGTGCAAAATGTTTAGAGCATTAATGATAAATATTGATATTAGGTATTCAAAGAGTAAGCAAGATGAATTGACACAGAGCCCCTTGTCTCTTCACCTTGAGCTCCTCTAAACTGACCTAAAATGATAGTTGTAAGTGGGTTTGACCAAACAAAAGATCCTTTAAAATTACCTGTCAAATACTTTGAAGTACTGAAATACGAGTACTAATGAAAATGATGTGTACACAATAGTGAGCAACATTAAAACCATGTATACTGCTCCGTACATATACTACATATACTAATACATTCGCTAGAAATTGATGATGATGATGATCGTGATGCATAAAATATTTAAACTCCAAATATGAAATCCATGAGTGTTGTTGGCTGTTGTATTATTTAAGCATTAATTACTACAACTGCAATGTAATCCTGAAGCAGAGAATACAGAGTAAACCAAGAAACAAATTATAAATTTAATTATCCGTAGCTTCCTGTGTCATGCGACCACTAAATGAAAGAGGAATAATTACGTTATGAGGGGAAAGTGAGACAAAATGGTCGGTACTACAGCTCTGCGTAATGAAGTAATCACTTTGTAATCACGAAGTGAATGAAGGAAGAGAGACGCACAGTACTTGAATTAACTAACCAGGGCAGGGCATAAAGAAGAAAGTCTAGTGAAAGAACACCAAAGGACGATGAGAATTTGAGGATGAAGTAAAGTACTGTACATTTACTAATTACCAATATAGGAGAAGCAGGAAAATGAACCTCAGGAATGAGTATATACGTATGTGGTAAAATCAATGAGAAAATAACAATGTTATTAATTATTATTACTATTATTATATATATATTATATAAATACAGATATCTACGTAATATATAATATATATAATAATATAAAATTATAACCATATACAAAACTACAGACAATAAAGGCTATCGGTGTCCCAATGTGGAAAAGCATTATGATCAAGCGTTCAATGGCGCAATGGAAGTTGAATGTGTCGTGGTTTATTAACGCCTGGAGGTAACCAGTAACAAACGAAACGAGTGGAACGTGCTCTTGAAACCGCTTCCTCAAGCACGACTCTCCACAGGTCACAAAGAGGAAGATGAGAACTGCGGGAGAATGATTAGATCTCTCGTAAAAAATTTTGGAAGTATGAATCGCATTTGATGAACGATAGAAGTAAAAATAGAACGGAGAGAGTCACGACCATACGGCATGAAACAAAGACAAGGAGCCGCGAGGTTTTCCCCTTCCCAATCTTACTTTTGGATCGGATGAAGTGACGAGAAAGCGATAGCATTTGCTCAGAATAGACGAGGACGACAACGAGGAACGAACGGGTGAAAGAAGAACAAAGTTGAATAGGAATGGAGAGAAAAGCTTTTCCGAATTTTTTGATAGAGTTGCTTGCATGCGAAAGAGTGAAAAGGAAGAAAGCATAACCTTCTGTTCTTTCCAATGGTTACCTGGAGAAAGCCGGGGACGCTGAGAAAGCTATCCGCTTTCCTGTCCTGACTAGGGAAAAGGTTAAGGGTAGTACTCGTAGCATTGATGGAGCATGATGTCTTTTTATGAGTGTCCCTGTCGCCCTGATAGAATATATAATGAAAGTCTGATTAAAACTAAAAACTCGTTACTTGTAATAGCTTTCCATTTTCTATTAGCAATAAATGTCAGAGATAACCTTCCTGTCCGAAATCAATATTAGGTCAGATACCCTGTCTCTTTCGCTCTCACGCTTCTTCGTCTTATTTTCTGCCCTTCTTGCTGTTAGAGTCATAGAGATAGAACGCGGGTTCCGTTCCGTTCCGTCGTCTCGCCCACGTTTACTGATTGCACACAGCATAAGAATTGTTCACTCTTTCTTTCTTGTTCCTCCATTTTAGGGAACAAATGCCTTCGTTTCATCTCCGTCTATCTCTTCCCACTTTATCTCTACACCTTCCAGATATTTGTGTAGCATCGTTGTTCCTAGTGTTGGTGAAAGTACTATAATAGTGTGCATATACTACGTATAATATGTACTATACATCTTCTGTAATTCTAGTATAGTAAACCTTATATGCATACGCAGAGGCCCGGGAATGACACAATCACAACGACCGACTGTTCCTGAATTAACATACAGTGCCGGGCGAAAGAGAGAGCGAGACGTAGAGATACTACTACGAGGTAGAGAGAAAGTGTGAAAAATATAGCTTACACTATGCAATGCATGTACGATATAACGTGAAACTATCTAAGGAAAGAGATAGTTCTCAAGTTCGTAAAGCAGTTTTGCATTGGCTCATGAAGCATAGAAAAATGGGGAGGTCATAGCTATGCCAATTGGAAGTGTTGTGAAAGTGGTTCCAATGGGAGTAAGGAGCGTAAGTTGCACCATTCCGCCTCTCGTTTAGCGTGCCGTGAGTGAAGTCGTGATAGTTTCACCGCTATTTACTCGCTCTATTGCATCTGAGTGTGGCAAGTCGAGAACAACTGTCACTTGGATGAAAAAGAGAAGCATCTGCATCTTTACCCATCCCATTTCATAAGCCCTGCTACACTGTGCATTATTAAGTGTCTTTCTATGCAGTGTGGCTTGAAACTCGAAACTGTCGATTACTCACGGACTCTCGCGTGTAAAGGGATATTCAAATCTCATTGCAAATAATATTTTGGGCCTCACACTTTCATTTCAATAGAAGCGTTCGCGTGGAAATGGCGGGGAGGCGGAAATGTGAAAGTGAAATGACTTTTTCTCCTGTGACATTTGAGTGCGTTGCTTTACTCCGTGCCACCACGCTTCTTTCACTGTGTGCGGTCCGCATCGTATACTTCTATGCTTGTGTCAAAGTGAGAACCAGTCAAAAATGACACTGTTGGCACCCGCCGATAGGCGCACGTAAGTTGACTGAGCTGTGTTGACTCGTTCCAGTTACAAGGGAAGCCATGCAAATGAAATGGCATTCAAAACTTAACACTTCCACTTTTGCTCAATGAGAGCTAAAGCCCTACTCCCGACTCCCACATGATGAGTCTGAGTCATTTGACTATTATTTGCTCACGAGTCACTCTCCGCTGTCATTTACTCAAGAATTGAACACTTGATCTTTCCATCAGAGCATGGAATGAGAACTACTACATTACTACTACAGAATGCTCCGTCTGGCCGTGGCAAATGAGTCCCCACTTTCACCAGAAATGCGAATGAGAGATTTGTGCTAATGGAACTAATGGAAGACGCAAGCAAGGCAAATCAAATATTGCTATAAATACAAACATTAGTGCCACCAATTGTAATGGACAAATAATGATTTCACTGAACGTTTTCGTAGTCAGCAATAGTAGTAGGTACATAGCAACACAGTCATAGTGCTTTCTTAGTGGAGGCATCCACTCTCAGCTCTCATAGTCCCGTCACTGTCGCTACCAGCCAGAGAAGAAAAGAGAATTGAATTTCACGAAAGTGGCAAATAGCAGTGTCACACCTTCAACCTTAATGCAAGCAGTGCATGATGTACTACTTAAATGAGTTATTTGAACAGCAAGAGAATTGCGAAAAGGTGTTTCGAGTTTGGACTCACACTGCATTATTCATGTGGAGATCCTGGTTGATTGCAAAGGAAACACATTCATTAAGTAAAGTCAGCATCGCACATGCTTGCGCTCATGCGACTCTCACCCTTTTATCCCTCTATTCGCTCATCCGTATATCCATCGGATTTCTAAATAGATATTATGTTATCAGATAACAAAGTGCATTCTTCTTTAGGTCGTATGAATTGCAGAATGACGGAGCTTGGAATTTATATGCATTGGATTTCGATTGGACCATAGAAAAGAGTGACTCCTGAGAGCCAAGTCGTGAGCATTATTATTAGGAAGCAAATGATTGGTGCCTTTTGCTCTTTGGACTATGCTATTGGAGCTTATGCAAGTAGAGAAAGGAGGAAGAGCAGAGCATTTACGTTTCACGACTCAATGGTCATTTGCTGGTGAGGATCAGATCAACAACAAAGTGGATTGCTGCTGTCCCAATTCCATTTCAGTGACCACTCAAAGAGGAGAGGAAAGTGGAGGGGAACCACACTTGATGCCGGCTCAGACCAAGGCGGACAGATACAGTTGGTGAGTCGGTATATCTACACACTCACGTAGTGCCAATAATAATTATTGGGCCGATATGGTGGGAGAGATAGGAAAAAGCTATTTCCTTTTGCTACCGTTGCGGTCTCGGGAAATTGACAATAATGGTCTTATTCTGTATGCACCATGCCGTGTTGGATTGAGCTCTCTTTGTGCTCTGATTGAAGATTCCACCGCAGAAGGTGACATGACACCGGTCGGAGGAGCTACACGCCAGTATCTGCTCTGCACGCGGTCTCTTTCATTGCTCATGTGTGCCCTCCTGCTTCCGACGATATTTCCCCTTCTTCTCGTCAGTGGTACTCCTGTGCTCTCAAAATCTTTCGTAACAAAGTCTCGTTGATGTGAGGCTGGAGAACAGACCGGACGACTTTCACTTTCACTTGGTGTCAGTTGCACAACTCTGGAAGGATCTGCTCCCCTGGTTGGATGCATTCATATGGGCTCATTTCACTTGAGACTTGGCAAACGACTATTGATTGGCATCCGCCTTCCATATATCTATCGTCCTAATTTTCCAAGGAAAACGAGGGGACAAGCCTAACTACACCCGCCGTTTGAGTTGACTTTCTGACTTTCCATGATCCTCATTTCTCCATTTCTTTACTGTGGTTTTCTCCTTGTGCCTCTCCAAAGATAAAGTTCCCGCTTCCTGTGCTCTTACACTTATCATTGCACTTTGAGAACTTTTTGAACCCACTACATCTCATCAAAACCCCAACGGACACAACGCTACGGCATCGAGCGACGCGACGATTGCTCTTCCAAATGGTTCGGAAGCCAATTATTCAGATGACGAGAAGGAGAAGTAGCAGAATAGCAATAGAACGCCCCTTATTCAACTCTGGCTACAATTACGTCCTCCCTTACAAAGTAGCAAACAAAATCCAATTAATGAGCCACTACGACTTCCACCCCACTGCGTTTGGACTTTCCACTCACTACTTTACTATTATTTATGCCCATCCTGCGACTCTTCACTGCTCACTCCTCATTCCATTGTTGACTGTTCCAATTCCTTCGTGTGTACTATAGCCCAGATTGCCCAACCACAACAAATTTTCCTGCTTGACTTTCCACTTGAGAAATCTATCGTTCATCCGCGCTGTCATTATTCCCAAGAGCAAGATTACGACCAAGCATCCTGTCACTTAAAAACCTTCTAATTAGCTGCAAAACTACTTCAATAAGTGTCAGTCGTGTCAATCCCTCCCAACCTTCAGCTCTGACTCCTGAGCAATCAACCCTGATTAGTTCCGTAATTGAATCTGTCAGATTTACTATTATATCACTAGTATTATATATACATGTCTAAAAATATCTCCAGTCACTTTACCTGTGCACCAGTCACTGCACCATCCCACCCAAAAGAATGATACAGAATTATGAGACTGTAATAAATGAACCACCAGGACCACCATCTAACTTACTCCGTACACTATTACTCTTATGTGTATCGTATTTTAGTAATACAAGCTGTATCGTATCACGCTTCATTGTACACGAGAGATCATCTGATATCGTTTTGTGGGAAAAAAAATTTGCCAACAGAAACGAAAGGAATTGCTTAAAGCATGCTGTTGTGGGTTAGGGTTCGGTGCAGAAAGTAGAAGGAAATTCGTAGGTCATCAAAAGAGTCTGGTAACGAGGAAAGGCGATACAATCGGTCAGCAGCAACAGCAGCCATAGACACTCACCAAGAAGTTTACCCGCGTGCAATAAATACACGCAGTCTGCGGCCGCAGGCGATCAATCTTGTTTGAGTTCTGCGGATCCAATGGCCATTCTGAGAAGTATCCAAAAACGGCTTCAAATGTCCTTCTCCGAGTCAGTCGACCCGGTCAACTTTTGTAACTATGCTCCTCCTGCTGCTACGATATCTTGGTCCCTTGGTTTTTGCTGTTGCAGAATTCATAGAGCTCGGAAAGAAAGCTGAAGAACTAACGAGGATTGTGTAAGAAAGGAGACGTGAAAGCAATTATTTGGAGTTTACCAAAGACGACAAGAGCACTACTTGGTCAGGACGGTCACGCCAGGGCATGCGAGTATTAATGCTTATACTGTAAGTAGTAGTTGTTTGAGTATAGATGTTAGCAGTGCAGTGTAACAGGAAGTTAAGGAACACTAAGTTTCGACACTGATGTTAATGTTAGTAGCCGAAGGTTAAGTGTATGTTTAAGTGACAGGGTGCGGGAAAGGAAGTGACATCAGTAAGATTAGACTCAGCCATTGGTAACGTAGTACAGCAATTTAAAAGTGAAGACGGACGGCAAGACGAAGATAAAAGTTGAAAGGATTGGTGAGCTGCGCTAATCTCAACGACCAAGCGTGTAGTCTTGGTTGAGTCGTGAATCAAAAGTAAGCAGATTTAACCGCATAGTTAAACGAAACTAGGGTTGTTGGGGCCAAGAATGTGATCTGTGTGTGCCGAGAAAGCATATATGTGCTCCTTGCTTTGTGTAGCCTGTAAATCGTGGCAAGTGAGAGCTGCAGTAACGTCAGTTTCAGGTTACATGCACATGTAGAGAAAAAGGACAAAAGAGGTAATTCGAAATTTCTCACACTTGACGGTGTGAATGCGTGGCACAAAAACTCGGGCATGTCATAAAAGCTTGGAAGTAAAGAGCTCAGAGTTAGCAGGTGTAAATAAATACTCGGGGCTTCCTGCCTTACTACTTGTGGTTATTACGGTACATACAAAAGGGTTTGTTGAGGAGGTGCGGGATTGCGCCGAGCGGGTGAATGAGCCGAGAAATAATTTGGGCTGGTCGGGACGCAATTACGACAGCCTAAAGAGAGAAGGGGAACCTCTTCAACTTCCACTTGGCCCCGTCCACTTCGCACTCGACGGCCACTTTCTCTCCAACTCACTCCAGTTCCATTGCCAAGGAAAGCAATCACTCGTCATTTCCGCCCACAGTCGCCAAGAAAGCGGATTACAAAAACGTTCTTTGCATCGCACACTACTTTGAGAAATTCCCATTTTCCAATGCTTCCTTTTCCTTCCTTTCCGCTTCGTGTTCCTTCGACTCTGATTTTCTTTTATTTACCGTCTACTTATCCACGCAAAGACGAAGCTTCCTCCGATCTCCCTCTCAAAACAGCTCCCATCCATAATCCCATCCTTGGGCATTGCTTTTTCTTCTCGTCGTCCCATTGTCCCTTCGACCACGACGTCACTGTTCACTCACTGATGAACTGATTACGTATTCACCTGCAACCTCATACGTTCCAAACCAGAACCGTTTACAAAGGAATGTGCCAAGCTTCTCTCTTCCCATTGAAGTGCTAATCCTACTCCTCGTGTCTGCAAGATTACTTCGGGCTGATGCGCCATTGCACGATGCCACCGTTCTATACTTTAAGTTTTGTCTTCTTCGGGGACATGTACCAAACGACGTACGGTACGACTATATATATGGCACTCACCAAGTTCTATGCTACATAAACTGTAAATACAACAAGAAGAGAAAATGTGAGCTAACCATAACCACGCCGCACGGTATGGACCTAACCAAAACCGTCTTCAATAAATAGCCTCGCTTTGGAATGTTGGACTTGGAATAGCAGAATTTGAGAAACAAGTCGTATACGTAGAATAGCATTCAGAACATTTCTCCTCGCACCCAACGTGTTTTGTATTGCCTATTCACGTAGTTCTCATGTACACACTTCGGACAAGAAGCACACGGCACATATTTGGGGAAAGTGACAGATGTGAATAGTTGCCAGTAGGACGGAAGGAAAAGGAATTGGAGTCGGATCAAACCTCAAATCCTGGAGAGCCAAAGAACCAAGCCTCCCAGACAGATAGCCCGTCTCAATCTCCTTCCTACTGGGCCATTCCTTTGTTCCGTTCGCATTTGCACAGAGTGTGTTCTTGACGACCAACCAATCTCACCACTTGTCTGCTTGCTGTCTCTGCTTTCCTCGAAGACCCTGCTAGATTCAATATGTCACACGCTGAGGGCCTTTGTTCTCCTTGCCCAGCTGGCTTATTAGCTACCTCTCTTGGAAATGGGCAATACAGTGCCATTCCGGTTTCAACTATTCCTTTCTACTTCTTCCTCACAGTTACGCTGAGCACTCCTACTTCAAAACCTCAAAAGAATAAATAAATAGTGTATTATGCCATACATAGCAATCACTTTTGTTTCCTGCCGTTTTAAGGTCGTTCAACATTTGCTCTTAATATCGCTCCAACGTTTGAGCACATCACAATAACAAATGATAGTGTTGTCGTCAAGCCGTCATCCCATCGGCGTCGTTTCCTTTCCTATGCCATAAATATTTTAGTGTTTCTACTTCCAGTACTGCACTTGCACATTCGTATTGTCCCAATTGTACGCTACAGTGGAGCAGCAACAGTAACAACAGATAATAAATCAATCTTTGCTCAATTCAATTTGGAAAGTGAAAACGATATGTTGTGTGATTCAGCTCGTAAGTACCGGTTGATTGAATATACATGCTGGGGAGAATAGTCATTCAGAGAGAATAGTAAATTCTGATGTAATTTGTGAAAAGTGACTTTTGGTCTCGTCGCCCATGTTTGGTTGAATTTGATGATGATTTGATTATAACGAATCTGAGTGAGTACGAGGACACGCTCTTTCCCCTGTAGGAGTTGAAGCAGAATATACATGACTTTAAATGGAGTGTGGGATCATTTTGTCCACGAGGATGAGGCAATACGACCTTTACACCCGTCAATTTGAGTAGGAAGCAAGCATATGGCTTGATGAAGGCATTCTCCACAGTGGATGGCAGTCAAAACCATAGTGGCCAGTTGAGTGAGATCCGCGTCAGCCTGGAGAAATAATGAGAAAACTTTCCATCAGCCGGATTTTCATGGGAGAGATAATTAAATGAAGCGTATCACTCTTTTGGCTTGGTGGGGCGGTAGAAAGGGCTATCATTAGATTACGTCTCTATCATGCTTCGACTCTTCGCTTAAGCTCCTGTGTCTCACGACCCAAATGCATAATGAAAGAGAAGGAAAGGAAAAGAGAGAAAGAGTCATGGTTCATGAAAAAAATCCTGACGAAGCATCGGCCGTTCCCACGCAGCTCCCCGAAATTTTGAATTCGGTGCAACTTGAAACCATAATAAGGTAATGAAGAACTTAATGAGCAGCTCCTGTGGGCGTCTTTCCCTTCCCACAAGAAGCTTTCTCTCAACTACTGAGACAAGAAATGAAAGATGAGCGTCAACACACAAACCAGAAATCTATATTTTGAAATACACAAAAAGTCTACTTTTATATGTACTATAATGAGCACAATGTAACCGAAACTTTTGACATTTTCCCCATGTATAACAACATAATTTCGGAATCACAGTTCATATTAATATTTCATTTTTTTTCACATGTTGCCATTAATCAATAAACGTTGGGTTCAGTATTTGATTGAGCTGGGAAATGTCTGTAAATATTGCCAATACTGTGCAGTCTGGTGCTTTCTTAGAATTTCAAATTCCTGTCCGGGACAGGTGAATGTTGGTTAGATAACCTCTCGTAACGTACTTTCCTCTGGAAATACTACAGAACACGCTACTTTTGCTTGTTGTTATACTATGGATTTTGGTGCAGAACATTTCTTACATTATAGCTCAGCCGAGTGCATTGCGTCTTTGAAAGGTGTACATAATCCATCAAATCAACATTGTAGTTGTGGTAATAGAAAACGATGGTATGACATTTGATGGAATCTCTACAAACAACATCAAAATGGAACAAATGGAAATTTCAGAAACGTAACAGAAGAATACTATCACAATGCTTTCCATATTAATTGCAATGCTATGTAAATTAAATAGCTCATTTTGTGTTAGAAACTACAACTGCCACAATTTCAGTTTCTGAAACTCCAAAATGACAATTCATGGAATTGTGGAAGTTTGTTTCGTTTTGTTTTGTCGACGTTTCGGGTTTTACAAATAGAATAGGACCAACTTGGTGGGGAAAGAGGGTCGGTTTGGGGAAATATACACTATCAAGAAGACAAGCATTATCACTCATCCTCGACTGACAGGTGTGGCAAGCTCCGATACTATTTTTATACCTCTACATTTTTTTCTTGTAGAAGTAGAGTTTTTGGTCTCCTTTAATGCCATAGCAAGCCGCCAAACTCCCACTGTGAACTACGATTGTGTCAATGGAACCGCTCACAATCGAAAATAGCTTGGGAGCAATACGCATTCCATGCTGCGAGAAGCATTGTTTCTTCCTCAATTTTGCTAGCTCATCGACGTGCTTTAATGTCAACAGACAATGTCAGCTTTCTCGTGTTCCATTCATAAAGGTGAATGATGGGCATGAGCCATTAGCAAAGATAACCCGTCTTTTTTCATTACTTAAACATTTTCATCGTCACTACTATATCATTCGATTGAATTCATAACATCTACGTCATTCCTAAAAATAAGTTTTCTAATTTGTACACTATAATATATAATACTGTAAAATATTATTCATCAACCTCAAAAAGGATGAGAATTAATTATAAGACCTTTGTCCATCACATGAATATAATTCAAAACAATCACTTCATTGCTTTTAAGTACAGGTTTGAGCGTACCCAGAGATTAGAATTGCATAACGGACTGGAAAATGAGCAATGCATACTCGTATTACATGCTACACGATGATGGTGCATCGGTAATGGACAGTTTTCAAGACTTTACTACAAAAAGTGACAGATCAAGGTCGGACTGCACGAGTTTCCAGTTCCAGTTCCAGTTCCAGTTCCAGTTCCAGCAAGGTTGCTCGAGATGAGAGAGAAGCATGGCATGTGCTGATGTGCTTCACAGAAACAATAATGAATGCATTCATGCACCGAAACTCGAAACCATTTTATGATGCCTCGTTTGTATACATTCTCAGATGACTTTTATGACTTTACTTGCATTCTGGTCCATGAATTCACACGTACAAGTCATATAACTGCTTTGTCTTTCGAGCTACTGCATTCAACACAATCAAGCAGGTGAGATTAATTAAATGTTATACGAACCAAACATAAAAATTGAATTGAATTGAATTAATTGAAGTTGAATAAAAATTCTGTATTTCTCAGATTGACATTGGTATTAGTAAATTAGAAAAATGAAACCGATCGTTTTGATGCTAAGTGCTGTGGTTTTGCTGCTGCTAGTATACTTAGCGGAGGAAGCAGCCGGTGCGAAAATTTTGTTTTATTTTGTAGTGTCATCGTACAGTCACCGAATACGGGTATGGCCTTTAGTAGAGGAGTTGGTGAGTCGCGGTCACAATGTGACATTTTTTACGGCATACCCTTCACGACCACCACATCAAAATAAACATGTGACAGAGATAGTTCCAGACGAGTTAGTGGAGTACTTTAATTCAGTATTTGGATCAGACGCGAACTTGATTCAGATGAGAATGGAAGGAACTCACGAAGCAGTGTGGACTGATCTCATGGTTCATGGAAGAGAGTCTTGTAAAATCATTTGTCGCAGTGCTCCTCTCGTGGATTGGATCAAGAAGAATGAATTTGACTTGTACGTAATTGATTCGTTATTCAATGACTGTGCCATGGGTTTCGCCTATTTGCACAATGCCCCATTCATCGCCTACAATCCAAACACAGTGTTCATGTGGCAATACGACATGTTTGGCTTTTCTGCGGAGTCCTCTTGGATTCCGGACACTACAACCAATTTCCCACAACAAATGAGCTTTTCGGAAAAAGTCTATAATGTCTACAGCCCACTCTACTGGTATTTCTCAAGATATTGGGTCATTTTCTCCCAAATTGAAAATGAATTGAGAACAACTTTCAACATTCCAAATATGCCTCCGTTAAAAGAACTGGAGATGAACACAAGTTTAGTATTGTTGAACACTCATTTTAGCATGGAATATGGACGTTCCTTGCCACCGTTATTTGTTCCTATTGGAGGCATTCAATGTCAAGACGGTGATCTTTCCAGAATCCCCAAGGTATTTGACAGTCGAAAATACTGAATTCACATGGTTTTCTTAAAAGTTTCCAGTTATAAGCCATCATTATAATTCAACGTTGATTTCATTTTGGAATAAAGGATGTGCTGCAATTTATCGAACAAGGAGGAGATAGTGGATTTATGTACGTGAGCTTTGGAAGTGCAGCTCAAATCTCCAAAATGCCACAAGATTTCCAGCAAATGTTTCTAAACGCCTTAGGTAACTCCAAAGTTCGGGTTCTGTGGAAATACGAAGCGGAGCGTCCCGTAAACATGCCTTCAAATGTGTTTACTTCACAATGGATGACGCAACAAGATATTTTATGTAAGCGATCGAAATGGTGTTTAAAATCTTAACCAATTTCCTTTTCATAAAAGCCCAACACTCTCAAAAGCATTTTTATCACCATAGCTCATCCTAAAATACGAGCGTTTATGACCCATGCGGGATTGCTGAGTCTCGAGGAAGGCGTTTATCACAGTGTCCCAATGATAGCTCTCCCTGTGTTCGCTGAACAGGACAACAATGCCGAGAAGCTGGAGCGAATGGGTTTTGGGATCAGATTGGAATTCAATACATTGACAGAATCCAAGCTCAGCACGGCTATTCAAGAAATTTTAACTAACAAAAAGTAAGATGATAATCCATATGAGACTGTAATAAGTAATAACATTGAAAAGTTACGATTTATTACAAGGGTGCAAGCTAAGCAATCCGTGTGAAAGAATGAAATTTTAAATGTTGAATTTTTATTCAAGTACTATATTTCTCCATGTGATTTATACAGGTACAAAGAACGTGTAACAGAAATTTCAAAAGTGTTTAAAGACCGTCCGTCCAGTGCTGTGGACACAGCAGTTTGGTGGACAGAATACGTAATACGTCACAAGGACACGCATTTTCTACGTCCTTTGGCCGCTTTACAACCTTGGTATCAAAATAGGCTTTTGGACGTTTGGGCTTTCCTCGCATTACTTCTTTTCACGTTTGGAGTAATTATTGTTTCGATTGCTGGGTTGTGCTTCAAAATGTTATTTTCAAGTAAAGTAACGGATAAGAAACAAAAGCAGAAACGTCAATAAATGAACAAAAATGAGTTATGAAAACTAAAGAAAGTGATCCCAAAAATACTGTTTATACATGACTCTTTCATTATTGTTCATGTTTGTGACTATAATGTTGAAATATGTTTTTGAAATGCACAAATAAAAAATATCGGACATTTTTTTGAACCTGATACTTCTGCGTACTGAAAACGAATGCTACTAGTGGTTTACCCATTTTTGACACCACTTATTTATGTAAATTGAATGACTCACATTCCAATTCAGCCGGAGAAGGAAAAACAGCATTTGTAAAATACACTTTACATCAAACCTAAGCGTTTGTCATGACCATACTTTCACTCAAGCGGGTTTACAATATGAAAATGCCAGTAAGCATTTCCAAACAAACTTTCATCGTCCTGTCTGAAGAAACATTAAGGTAAACGTGAGGGTTCTACGCGGACGCCTGAGAGCACTTAACAAAACTGACACATTTTGCTTTATGAATTACGCTGTAAGCAGCATAGAACGACGAACATTTTTAAAGTCCTTTGTGATATAATCATCATCAACATTATCAAATTACTTGAATGACTACAGTCCCAGACAATCGAATATGAGCATATAATTGTAGGATGTAATATATTTGGGATACCAAAACGGTGCCGTTTTACCAAAATGATATAATTACATGATTGATTGCAGTTTTATTCTATAATATTACGTACCTTATATTTGACCAATCCAATCCAGTCTCATTCGATTCTGAATGGCGACCTTTATATAAAATCCAGAATGCCATGGTAAAGAAATTTTTCAAAAAACCATGGACTGGGACAGACCCCTGTTCTGGTAAGGAACACATGGCTCTCTCAATTCCTTTGCATACATGCTCACGAGACATGGTGAAAATGGATGAAAAAGTACCTTTATTCAGTGCAGGCAATTTGAGTGCAAATAAAAATAAATTTTTGGTTGCGTAGCGTAAACATCCGCAATTTTCCAGACTGACGGAGAGAAAGTGGAGACATGATAAACCTTGACTTTCCTACACGCCAAATTGCATGAAAATGTCATAATATGTTCTACTAAGCTATAACATTCTCCCAGACATAACGTATCATATAGATTATCATTATAATACTTGACACAACCAGCAGGTAAAGACCATTTACATACCGTAAAGCAATCTGCACTCAGTTCCGTATGATTTTTGAGGTAATCTCCCAAAACCTGATGTACCGTACAAATCTAATATATTATGATTTACCTTCAATTTTACTGTCAAGATTACTTTCTACGAACTTTCTCTCAAATTGCCTTTCTTTCTTCCAAAGGAAACTGTGAGGCATCTGTGAACGGTGAAAGCTACAACGAAGCTTGTCCTGCGGTCCGCAGAACATCGCTCAAGTCTTGACTGGTTCTCGTAGACCGTAAACCAACTCATTGTGGAATGCTGGTTTCAATTGTACAAAATTCGTACTCATTTTACTCGAATGCTTTACTTACTCTCGCATGCAAAATAAACGGTTATTCAATTATTTATTGATTAATTTTGATTTAATTTAAATCAAACTGCTATTGCTATTCTAACGTAATGCTTGTTGTATTTGATTATAATAAAATGTGCTCATCTGAATTGTGTGTGCATAGTAGTTTCTAATTAATTGTTTAGATTCAAGTGGTGCATTCAGACACAAGGATGAACATTATTATGAAACATGAAAAATCAGTTACTTTTTGGTTACATGGATACTGACAAATTCAAGTTTCATAAAATGCAATAAGCCTGAAAATTTGCTCAAATTCTTCCGTTGCGTTTTCCAAAAAAAGCGTCTCTTGGAATTTTATTTTTTTGCAGGATGATTAATGACCAATGATTACTTGTGAAACTCTAATTTTTCAAGATGTACTCGATACTCGTAAAGTGGTACACATGTTGGGAAGACGGAACGTGCTGACCCGGATCCCTATCGTTCGCAACAACGTGCCAGTTGTCCTGTCTAATTCTTTTTACATGAGTCGGGGTAAGTTATCGTCCTTATATCATAGAGCAGTTTAAGAAACAAGCGAAAGAAGTGGTTAGGAGAAACTTGTAAAGCTGAAAATTTATTCCATTAACCTTCGACTGTACAAATTTCGAAGAACATGAAGACAATGGCTAGTAATGGCACATTACGTAGATATGTATGTGATACAAAGTTAAAAAAGCATTAAAGGAAACATTGAAATGTAATGCAGCAACTAGTAAAGTAAGAAACAACTCGTTCAGAGGAATGTAACAATAAAATAATGTCTTTTGTGAATGTATACTGTAGTGAAACATGCAAGTTTCATCGTCGCAGTCGCATGTCATAAATACGGGAGTTTCTTTCACATGAAATAGGAAAGGCAGTAAACATATTCTGTACTGAACAAATACACAGGACACTCATTCTAACGGGTCCAGAAACACCGGAGAGGTTCACTCACTGCCACCGGGAGAATAAGAATAGTGAGGACTCGTATAATGAACGTATACTTGGTAAGACTCTGAGAATGTCAGAATATACAAATTCAGTTGTACTATTGTGCCAACACAATACGAACCGGGGAAGAATTTTGGAGAAGACAACAAACAACACTGCAGCGGCAGTAAATTCAAGTCGTTCTTGTCAACGTCAAATTCCAGCTCGAGGATGTCTAGTACGTTTAACTTGTCCACATAACACATTGTACGCTTCGTTGAAACCGCACGTCGACAAGACAAGACAGCACGACGCCCTAAGAAGATTTGGAACACTCAGCAGAAGCTCTATCCATCTGAAATACAAAAGAAGACATCACAATCACATATAAAATTCATTTCATGTTTGAAGTGCACTTCAAAATCTTAATTACGACTCAGTCACCAATAACCAGTTTTAAATTCAAAGGGATGACAAAATCCCTCATACGAACGAGACTAGGTTAACACATCATTGAATTTTAAATTATTAGCTCCAAGTGGTCTTTGTTCTTACAACCACTTCTCCCCGAGTTTCTCAGCGTGAGCTGTTTATTGAAATCAATCCTCTTATTCAAAAAATAATTAATACAAACCTCAAAGCAACAAAGACTGGAAACAAAAGAGCGGTCTCGTCTCTCACATTCTCGTCGTTCGTTCATTTGTGCCTGTGGTTGCTTCTTGTGCGTCGTTTCCTCCATGACAGCCAGCAACGACTTTGCATCGTGCCTTTTATACTAGAAAACGTTATATAAAACAGTTTTCCAGGAGCTTCATTTAATTTGTCCTTTCAGCTCCAGGCCCAGCCAGGCCTTGTCACTTTCCCTAGTAAGAAAATCAGAACAGCATATCATCAAAGTGAAATTAAATCATGTAACCGGAACAGGAGATCTGAGCCTTCTTCGTTCTTGACCATCAGAAAAACAATTTTAGGGAACAAAGGTTCTTCATTATGCTTCAAAGCGAGCTGAGTTGGTCATCATTTTGGTCAACGAATAGAATGTAATATAATATAGTATCAGCAGCTTAATATTGCCTAAGAGCTCACTTGAATGGATTTTACTGGCAAAGTATTATTTACCTCCTACATATACAAGGAAGTCATAGTGTACCGTACTATTCAAAGTTTCATACAAAGGTTATACACGATTACTATAGTGGAACTGTATTTCTTTGAGGCTCATATTTTTAGAAGAATTCGATTGCGAGCATAAAAGTTGGATTTGGCGTGCCATGGTGAGGTCTTAAGGATAAATAACAAATGCGGGTTCTCAAAGCAGAAGATAAATCTCAAAGTGTTTTCGACGCGCCCACAAGGAAAAGAAAAATGATGGCTATACATTGAACGCTTGCATTCAAATATTTAGTGTTGTATGCATCCGGCATATTTACGAGGTCAAAGTGTCTATGGGCTTGCGAATATTTAAAATGATTTCTTATCCTTTTTCAAATCAACTTTTCATCATTTTAACCAAGGAAATGAAACACGAGAGTAAGAAAAAGAAACTAACCTTTGAATCTCATGTAGTATAGTAGCGCCTTCCGTTTACTTTCAACTAGAGAAAGTTGCAACTTGCAAAGTGAAACTTTGAAACATTTACTTCCGGGCTGTTCTGGAACGTCGAGATGCAAGGACGAGGCTGACAAAAGACTTTCATTTCAATGTCGATAAACTTTTGGGCCCAAGACATAATGAAACAGTGTTAATTTCCTGTAAAGATAAAGCAAAACATACTGTTATGACAGAATCCAAGGACTCAAAATTCAAACTGTAGTGACATCTCATAAAAAAAATTGTGTTTCCCCCTCCCCTGAAGTATAATAAGTGAAAACGGTATCAAATGCATACTATTAGTACTACTAGTATGCATTTGACACCGTTATATATTGCATTATACATGGACGCTAGTAAATAAGAACTAAGACCGACATCAAATGTTTCTTAAAAGTAATACAATTAAGATTCATGGGCATTATTTGTCCCTATATCGTTATAACCTGCAGGTGTATCTATACTAACATTCTTAATAATTTCAATAGTCAGTCAAACAAAATTCCCTCGAAAGCAACTGTTGATACAAACAATACCTAAAGCGCAATGAGGAAAAAGTACATTTAGCTTGGAAGACATAACAATGATCTCTGACAATGAAAGTTATTAAAGATAATGCCTTGCTAAATAATTTCACATGAATGAGTTTTTGGATTTTCACTAAAACTTAATACAAAATGTAATAAAATCCAGATTTTTTGTAGAAGAAGCTCAAGCTCATTTCTGAAAGACCATGAAACAAAAGAACGGTTTCTCAACATTGATTAACTTTTGAATTATAAATGAACGTCGACCATCAAGCCAAACAACTACCCTCTCGCACTCTTCTTCGTGACTTTCGCCTCTCTGAACACAGTTCCTCTTTTCCATGAAGGTAAAAGGAAAAACGAGCAATCGATAAATATTTCATTGCCGTGTCCAATTCTCCACGTAACGAAGCCGCATACTCTGATACTCTGTCTGTTTCTCTCTCTTGCATCCAATTCCCCTGGCCGGCCTGACCCACAGACCTCTTTCCATCAAAAGTGTGCATTCGAAGTCGAATCATAATATTTAAGTTGCCCACCCAACTTCACTCATTGTCTGTGCTGTCACACTCCGCCCCTTCGAGTGACATCCGTAGTTGAGTTCAGACTTTACCCTTTGTGAACTTCATTCCATTACGTAAGCCTCTGATGAAATACATATAATGTAATATTAACCTGTTCATATCCTTTGCAAATAGCAGTTGGCCTATCAAATCAACCCATTTTGTGTACCTTGTACATATAGGCTGCTTAAGCGATAAGTTCAATTGACGTGAGACGAATTGTCTGTCATTTCCTGTGCGGAGTGCAGATTGAAACGTCAGCCTCTGTGGTAGCACAGGGAAAGTCATTTCCAACGGTTTCAACTCCCGCCCATCTTTCTTGCATACACAGAACAAACAACTCAAACAAGCCCTAAGCGGAGCAATCATTGCGTTCCAATCAAGTTGGCAAATCCAGAGGAACCATTCAGTTCGTGCTTCCCTAATGAACCTATCCACTCGACACATTAGCCATTTCCTTGTACCAGGAGAAAGCATTCAGTAGTATTACATAGTTCAAAACGTCACGCTTTTCTCCATGCTAACAACATCATTTTCCAATATACCCTTGCTCTTCAAACCAATTGACTGTCCGCATTCCCCATTGGGTTTCTTTCAGACTCAATTTCCATCGACCGAGATTGCTAAGGAATTTGCTCCAGTGAAACGAATCCTTCCTAATTGGAAGCATAAAAACGAGTACATTTTCATAGTTAAGGCTGAATTAACATAATTTCGCACTCTATACCCTTGCAAGGGGAATGCGAGAGCCCGTGTATATTCCTCGGGAGTTGCAATGAATGCACTGCTTGCGGCGGGCTTTCTTAATAACAGGAAGGAAAGGAATTGGGCATTCATGCAACATACTGCTTAACAGAAAAAAAGGTCGCTTTCCAAAACGTCTGCATGCTCCTCGCCCAAGTAAAGAAATAAAAACCAGCTTAGCGTGGAAGACACTATACGCTATGTACATCCACTTTCTTTGTTCTCCTTTCTTCTCAGACAGTCGCAAAGTTTCGAAGCTTTGAGGCACAGAAAAACCGACGGAGCACTTTTTCTTCAAAGTCGCAAAGACTAGCTACTACAGCTCAGACCCAACCACAATTACATCCATAAGTTGAGACAGCAAAATTTTCTCTACACGCACACGTTTTGCTGTAGACTTGCATTAAACATTCTTATTTACTACTCATACAATACATACTTCTGTTTGTACTTGTGTTACATGTATACATGCATTGTTCGACTGAGCCGACGCTACGTGACATCGTCTCGTCTCGTCGGTGATGTGTCGTCCACAAAGGTTATTTCGCTTTCTTTGTACTGTCATGAAGTGCGTCGTGGTTGGGTGATAAAAGTATTAATTTCCACAAATCTCCTTGTAAAAAAAACATCTAATGTCAACTTGAAGCAAGGAGCACTTTACTTTCCGAAGGACAGCTTAAATTTCTCCATAACCAACCACTCTATATGCACAATGATTCCAGACTGTCTAAGACCTAATGAAATCCTAGATTAGTAAATGATCTGTCTATCACTTCAAAGCAATAAAAAACTATTGTCATTTTTGAAGACTGCAACATGTACCTTGGCGCGTATGCTGCCCAACGTAAAATTAATATGATGTTCTACTTTGAAATTCGGGGAGACTCGCCTACCGCCTAGTGAAAAAACTACAAATTATACAACGCTAGTAAAAACTAGCACTGGTACTATAATTTAACTATAAAACAGACTTGTTTTACCCGTTTACCCTTGAATGGAAATTTCGTCCTAGCTTTAAAACAAAGATAAAAAGACTACAAAATGCTGAAAATAAGTAATATTTTTAAAACGTGATCTGAGTCTAAGCAATTTCATTGAACTAAGCCTACTAATGTTTTGCTATCGTCCAGTGCACATGCCTTCAAACTTTTATCAAAATTTAGTGCACAAATCGACTTCATGTAGTCAGCGTCAAAGTAAGCAAGTTATGGAATCAGATCAGGAAAACTTTCCTTTATGAGATCAAATAATTTTGCTGGGTATGAGGTAACCGTAAATCCCCTAGAATGCTGAATAAGGCTCTTTCTACATTGTACACCTTAAACGTCATGTACTATATTCTTACTATACGCATTTTATTCACGAAATTCCAGCGAGAGCATACGTTTGTAGAAAAGTAGAAATATTATGGGACTGACTGTAATATACATAATTTTTTGGAACCACGCATTCCTGTTCCTCACAAAGGTAGACATTTTCCTACGTAAGTTGCAATAAAAGGAAAAAGAAAATGCATTTTTTCATGTTTACAAAATGTTTTGAAATTTTTGAATATCCCATATGCCAGTATGCACTATCATGAGTTCTGTTCGCTCTTCGCTGTGAAGACAACTTTAAAAGTCTCTAAAAAGAACTCTAAAACGCAAGAAAATTGTAACCTGAAAGAAAACAACACATTTCTACCAGAGAAATACTAATTAGTGAACCCCCAAAAAAATTTATTCGAAGAACCACAAGAAAGTTAGGTAAATTTGGAAAACAAATGCTAACGGATCGCAATGCCCAATATCTTTATTCATGAAAACTTTTAGCGTCCCTTTACAAAATCCTCTTTCACTCATCCTTTATAACATCGTAATAAAAGTTAAAAATAAAGGGGGAAGGACCATCAAAGAAAAGTTTTCTTCACAAAATTTTAAATTAAAGTGGTGCTGTTTCCATTTGCAAACAAAAAACAGATAGCTTTGATGATTTTGCGCGTGAGCGTCATAAAATGCAAAAAACTTCAAGAAGAGGGAAAGACAGGTTCCAAATGAGTTTCAAGCTAGGCCCGATCGCTGTAATAATCCACGTCATGTTCAATACAAATCTACTCGACTGTGTAATCTCAGTCCTTGCAAAATGCTTTGAAAGACAAGAAAAAAACCTACAAGGAAATCCGAAAAAGCGAAAAGGACCATTATGAAAGCTGACATGAATGTGCCAAAAACAGCCATGATGTCACCCACCTCCTGAACCGTGACAAAAACTCCGTCCCCATTTTCCCTTGCAGTATAGCGTAGCATTGAGTATCGCACTACGACGCAAACAAGGCGTTGTGCCAAAAGGAATCTTTACTATCAGCCTCGTTATTTGAAGGAAAAGAAGTCACCACGCGACATCCAATGCAACAAGGGGATTCCCCATGGCTAAATAATGAGTTCATTTGAAACTGAATTACGAAACGGTGTTACAGCCTTTATTTTCATCTTAGACACTTCCACTTCCACATTCGATGGATTAATTGACTGTGCGGAAAGCCCATTGAGCGCTCTGATCTACTCAAAAATGCCATAAACCGATAAACCTTGTTTATGTCCATGCAAGTTTTCAAATCGATATTTCAATTTTGATATCTACTTCTATCAGTTGTGTCATATCCAACACGAATGGTAACATGTCAGGATAAACAAATCAATTGTGTATCGAGTATCGTGATGTAGTGCGTAGCTCCAATTGTCAACAGTTTCAAACGTCACGACACGAAGAGAGGTGAATGGAGTGAGCCGCTTTTGCAAAGGAAATGCCCTTTATTTATCTTTTAGGTTTTAGCTGTATGCCGTTTTACACTTCGATGAGATTATAAATAAAGTTAACGCCGTAAACTGATGATGAAAACATTTTTCACTGCATGCAACGCTATACTTCACTTTGCTGAATTCGAATGAATAGAAAAGGTGAGTAACACTAGTTTTATGCTACAATCTACAGGAACAATGATTGTCGCTGTGTCATATAGTAGTATGTAGTACGTGCTATCAAAAGGATCCTACAAACTGTAAGGTTGATACAGCGGGACAGCGATGTATCAACTGTATAGAAAATGAATGCGTGCCAAAGTCGATGCAACCATGCAACATTCTTCAAAGCTTTCAAGATTTTAGTGCGATAATGAGCCTGGCAATAAGCCACAAGGCCTGGAAAGTTTAGAAAAAGCTGAAACTCGTATTCACATTATAGACTGTGTAATTAAATAATCAAAGAAATAATAAGTTCAAAGCGAATTATTGCATTACATGTGTAAGCTAGAAAGTTGCAAAAAACGTATAGTAGTAGTTTGCGCTGGGTTTGGTGAGGGAAGTGAAAGCAAGGGAATGGCGCGCAGACACGAGCAAGATAAGGAAGTGGAGAAATATGAGATTAGTCTTGTTCACGTGACGATTAGTCTTGTGCAGGTGAAGGATGACACAGGACTAGGACACACCTGTACATTACGAGTGTTGAGAAAGCCTTTAGGAGCACATTGGGAATCGGAGACGAAAGTGTGAGGTGGGTTTGTGCTTTGTGCTCTGTGTAAGCTGTAGTGGAGAGAGCACAATGCTAAGCATGGAATTTGTTGCGCACGGGTTGAGTTGAATGCTGGAAGTTGTGCTGGAGATAGGGAGACACTCGATGAGCCTAAACTTTACTTGGAGCGATTCCTCTTTCCGGACTCCGTCAGTGTGGCCAAGAAGGAGAAGAGAGTCACAACTGCTTCGACGACGTGGGTAACAATTGAAAGCATCTTGTGTACAATGTCTACATGATTCTGAACAACTTGAAGGAAGCGAGAAGTATTTTTAGGAATACTGTCAGACCAACGTTCTCATCTGTGTACTATGGACGCCTTGTCTGACAATCACTCTCTTTCAGTCTGGTTGCTTCTTCCTCAAGAAAAGTCGGAGTTTAGCGTCTTTGTGCGTTCAGTGAGAACAACTTCTTCTCTGCAGTGACTCGTAACTGAGAAAGTGTCTGTTTCCAAAGTTGCCCCATAGAAATAAAACAAATTTTCCGGTTTGGTTGTCTGGATTTTTGTGGAGTTGAGAAAGTTAAAGTGTATCACGGACACTAGGAAAAGGCTACCCGATATTTTCACTTTCGCTAATCACTCTACTAGATACTTATAAATCTCCACCCACACAAAGGACGAAGGGTAAGAATAAATTACACTATATTAGTTTGTCTGTCTTCGAAGGGTTATGCGTGGTCAACATTTCGAAATGTGATTTGTAAGTCATTTACAAATCGGGAAGTGGAACTCGTTTATTCAAAGTTTAAAGAACTTTTAGGAGGGCAAAAGTACAAGTTCTATGCGAGCGAGTCCACCAAAGGCTGAATCCCGCAACATATCTAATAACCTCACACATGGCTTTCTCATCTTGATTCCTAATGTTCGCCTTCATACACCAATAAACATTCTCTAATCATAATATCCACTGACATTTGTGAACAACCGGGGTACTCAAACATGTGAACTTGTCACACATCCTGAGGAAAGCAAAGGGAACACCTGTGGTCTCCATCAGAAAATTTTGGCTCCCGTCCTCTGTGATCTGACGGCACTTGTTGGGTTCAATTCCCCAAACACATTTGTCACACATACAGTCAATCATCTATATTCCTTTTCGCAAGCACAGAAAGTCAACAAGTCCTTGCCTGGTTTCTTGAGCCCGTGACTCAAGAAGTCAACGTCGACTATATAGACTTCAAGTAAATTCACCTCAATCCCAGCATTTCATGCTCCACTTAGAACATTCACTTCATTCCACTCGAGACAAATACAAAAAATCATTGGACCAAAATCCATTTAAAAGTATACACATGCATGCACTTACTTCTCCATTTCTTTCAGTCGAGCGATTTGTTTCTTGAGAGAGTGCAAACAGCTTGAAAGCCTACATTCTCCTTCTCCGCATTAAGAGGTTGCATGCAAGCATATTATGTTCGAATGAAATGGAAAATGCTGTCATGTAATGGCAAGCTGGAATGAGTCCACAACAACACTTGAGTTACTAACGATACATTCTTCGGATCGATGTAGGTCCCGACCCCAGAAATCCTGCCCCCACAGTTTAAGTCCGTTAGAGAAAGCAGTCATTGTAGGGTCGAAGTGCCATCCACTTTTTCTATTCTTTCTCCCATAGTTTCGCATTGCATCGCCTTTCTTTCGCCCTCCTGATGCTCAACTTTCAGAATAAAGTTGCAAGTTGCACAACTAACTTGTATAGTGCTAATATGCTACCAACTAACTATGATAGCATTCCACAGTACCGTGCCACCGCAAGGAATTGTTTTCTCCCGCTCTGGCCTGATAAACTTAACACGCTTCACCTCGTGCACTCCATGCAAAGGACACTCATAAATTACTCTCCATACTCTGTTCCACTCTTGTAATTACCGTTCTTCTGAATTTACCTAATATCCTATGACTTACGAAGGTATAGAAAACCCCACATCAATGTCAGTTCCAGCCCAACACAATAACAAAACAACTGTGACCACCTTTCCCTTTCTCTTCACCATGCTCAATAAAATAAGCAAATAATCCCACTTTGCCAACCGCAATTGTAATACAAGAGACAGCATTAATGTCAGGCATGCTCCTACACGTCTTTGTTGACAATAACACTTAATGTCGTCTTTTGGGACTTAAGAAGTGGACACCAGCCCATCAAATCTACCATTACATATTAAGGTTAATAGCAGTAGCTAGTAACTAAATTGAAACCTTTGGTTGAAAAAGAAACGATTCCCAAGTTAATTTTCGAGGTGAACTAGTGATATCCACTACGTTTACATTGCGCGACATTGATGGATTCTCGTGTCTTGTCGTTTACGCCTACATACTTATTTCATTTAATTTCTACAGAAAAATTACAGCGCAGTGGAAGTTTTTATCTAATAAAATAGTAAATTGAGCTGTTTGTTGATCGCACCGTAGAATGCCCTAATTGAAGCTGACGTTGAACATCTTGCTGCTTCTCGCTCCTAAGTCTCAAACGGAAATTCAATCAAGCGGGAAAAATCCGGAAGCAGAGCACTTAGAAAGTTCCCTACAGCATAATACGCTGCAGCAGAGCAGAAGAGATTGCTAGGAGACGAGTTGTTCTTGATACGCCTCGAGAAACATCGTCGCATAAGATTGACCTTTTTAATATAAATGGTGGCACATCTTGACACACGTAATACGTCGTGGAGTGCGCAGTGGTAATAAACTAAAGTCGTTCGTGTCCACAAAAATGCAGAGAAGATACCAGAGGGACTAGTGTGAAATGAGCCATAGTGCATGACAAGACGAAACACACCCTCCTCGTCAGATGACAAAGGACCCGAAACATGCCAAGAAACATCGAGAATAACATAAGTGAAGAGTTGAGACTGCGAGCGAGTCCACATCCACAGTTTATTTTGGACTTGTGCAATTCTGCTCGTCAGATCACTTAACCAGACCCACGAACCTTAATATTGTTAGTGCGAAGAAATTAAAGCTGTGCGACAGAAAAGTACTTAAGACGCTGACACACACGAGCATTTGCAAGTTAATAGCGTGCATTGTCCTAATTTCCATGTGACCCCATTGTACCTTGTGCCACTTTTGTTACTCGTCGTGCCAACAAAACACCAACAGATACGCTTGATGAAGTGGAAGACGGCAATTAATCAAACTCAGTCAATCACTTAAACTTGGCATAAATTTGGAGAAAGGTCTTTTAATGTACGTAGTACTACTGTCGGAATTGCACTATTGACGGAGCAGAGCTGGGAATATTTAACTTCACATTTGAATGGTGTAAAGCGAAGGTGAACCTCTAGAGAAATCAGAGTAGGACAAAGAAAGAAGTGAAGAGCGAAGCAAAGGATTAATCGTCTCGGGGGACTACTGCTACTTTCCCGTGACGCATAGTAGGAGAAAAGGAAAACGAGGAAAAACCTCGGCTGAAGAATGACTCTTGAGCTAGACTCATACTACCAAAACTTGGTGGCCACGAAAGGACGGTCTGCCTCAATTTGTGCACCGGGTTGCAGTGCAATGGAAGTGGCAGGAGCCGCGGCACTCCGTCGACAACAAGTACACGAGGCACCCGCCCGTGGAACCGGGCAACATCCCTCCTCCCGACTCTACGAAGACTACTCAGCGACAAGAGGCAGTGGAGGAAACATCATGCACATACAAAACAGTACGCCGACAAGAGTGAGGAAGCATGGAGCTCACCGCTCGCAGAGTGCTCGAGTCGTCGGTTCTCGTCCCAAAGTTAAGCGACGAGAAGTAGACACAGTGCAAACTCAGCATCAATACCATTTGGATTTAGCATCCTCTGAAGGGGCTCTCCCTGACTGTCAAGAATCTTATAATCCGTTTCTGAGAAAAGTCCCAAGCACGGGAAGGTTAATTACGTCAACGTCGCTCGAAATGAGCAACCATTCTTTGCACGGCACACCACCGCCGCCGCCGTCACAACCTCCATCTCAGCTTCCGATTCACTTTCTCACTGAAGATTCCCAAGTGCGAGATTCCCCACGATTTGTTCGACGACATAGTTCTGGAGACCGGAGAGGGTCCAGGGTATCACAATCATGATAAAGAGAATGGCTATGGCGGAATGATTATTCCTACGATAGCCACACCGGAGAGTTCTCCAATACCTACAAGACGAGGAAGCATGAAACATGCTGGGTTGCCAAAGTTTCCCACTATGTCACGGTCAAGTTCAGCTCGTCGAGCTAGTTCAGTTAAATCACCAAGGAAGACGGCCGGATACTTGGACGTGCCAGACAATAGTCAACCCGTGTCTTCTCCAGGAGAGGACGAGGATGAGGAGTCGTATCGACTTCGATCTTTCAGCGTAACTCCAAAAGGTAAGACAATTTAGCAAAAGTATTCACTCTCACAAATTACGTTTACTTTCCTCCCTTGCGTTTCTTTCTCTGTTCATGAAACGTACAGCTACTAACATCTTGAAGGTCAAGTTTCGTTTGTACCCTACGTGCTAACCTTCCCAATTTCTGCAAGCCTCAGCTTCCATTTTGTAGCCAACTTGTACTTGTACTCTTGAGAAATACCATTACGCTGTTAACAGAAAATTCCGATGACTTGACATGTCACGATTTCGTCTTATAATAATGCTTCCTTTAAGTGATCCGTCAAGGCTATATTGCCGACCTTCACAATAACGAATCACGTTATTCCACTGTGAAAGTTGGAAATTCGACATATTCGTACTTTGCTTATCCACTATCTGTTTCAATTCGCGGAGCTTCGTAAGATGCAAAGAGCCTTGATTAATCCTCATTTTCTTACACTATGGGCTATGGATGAGTAATGACAAACACTGTGTCCTCGTAAAAAACCATACCTCCATCACAGCGTGGAAAGCATAAAGGGTAACTTCTAATAAGTCAACGTATGAGTGACACGACAAGTTCCGTGTTCTTCGTCAGGCGACGGGACGTAAATGAAAAAATCCATCGGATGATTAGCTCAAGGAGGAAAATTCCCTATGTCCCACAATCCCAATCTAATCAAATGAGACTGTCCAATAAATCTAAATTCAATGTCATGTCAAGAGATCAACTTATCATCTCTCCCACATTGCCATGTGCGCAATTGCAATTTCCATTTACGCCACTGATGAAAAAAGGCCTTCAAGTCCTTGCTTGCCGTAGGTTTCAACCACTGTTACTATTCAAGAGCAAACAAGACTTACAATTTTCCAATCTCAATTGCATTCTCAGTTCACAAGCAGATGATGTACCAGACCACCAAGCTTGTCCTACGGCATTCTAACTAAACTTTTTGGTTTCTTGCCAATCGTTTCAAGATTACTTGCCAGTTGCTACATTTCATATCTCGGTATAAAACAGACACAAATACTCTCCTAAAGTTATTACGTTATTACGGAGGTGATCAGGATGGCGAGACTCACTATTGCTTTATTTCACAAATCATAAGAAAAAAACTTGCAAGCGACCTTCTTGAGAAAGAATAATTTTTCATCCAAAATCTGAGAGCATATAAACTGATTAAAGGAGAATAAAAAATATCTGAGAATACCAACATCTTCATTAAAATCCTCATTTCCGTCGTTCAGCTCAGAGTCGTTCATCAAAAATCTGGTTAACATTTATCTTCGTAATTCAAAGAGTCAACAAGCGCATTTTGCAAACTATACGAGTAGGTAGTATAGCACAGTAATGTGTGATTTGACTGCCTTTGAAAGTTAATACATTTCCTCAATTTTGACAATGAATACACGAGCATCCGCGGAAAGAGTTTTCGTCATGCCCATGGTAGCAGTACCCAAATATCCGCTACTACAAGTCATTAGATTCGTTAGGTCGACGAGAAATTCGATAAAACGAGGCTTCAAAAAGCCAAATAAATTAAGAAGGAATCCAATTACGACTCTGTGCACGTTCGCCATGTAGCTCTCAACTGTGAATAGCAAATTTCTTCTTAAAATTTGACAAGAAGTAAACGTTTTAAGCCTTGATCACCCATGGAATTTGCTGTGAACCCTCGCGGAAGAACTTCTTTGATGCATGCTTGTAATAAATTGTCATGGCGGAAGAATCGGGATGCAATGAGTGTGCAGAACATATAAACAGTTGAAGATTAACGATGAGCAAAAACTGGCAAGAGGAATGACCCATGTGCTCCTCACATCGACAAATCGTTACGAGAGGAATAGGCCTCTTCGTCATCCCAACGTACACTAACACTTGTACATACTTAATAAGCCTAAAAGATTTTGAACCGACAACCACAACCCGAGAAAAATCCTCCTGGTGAAACTATGCGTTGCAAAGAGTCTCAAAATTCAAAATGCCTTCTTGTGGGATGTTCTGCATTATTTGTGCGAGGTGCCATTGGTGTGGTGCAACAAACTTAACATAACAACTGGAAAATATAAACGTTTATTCCTATGTGTTTACTACAAGCACGTTTTATAAGTACACTGCCTCCAAGCAACTCATAAAACGAAACCATTCATTTTCCTCATGACTATTTGCTAAAGTGTTAAAAATATAAAAATTTATATTCTGGGAGCCAATGCATAATTTCATAATAAGCTTTCCGGTAAGTCGAATCCACACACGGTTGAAACTCTCTTCCACACAATCTCGTCGGAAAGTAAATAATGATCCTGGTATGGAATACAAAATCCACTTTATAATCCTGTTTAATCATCCTTATTGTGAAAGCTTGATTCTATTAATGAACCAACCTACACTCCCAAAACTACCAAAAGCACCTGTTGTAACTTCTTCTAGCAAACTTCTACAACCACCACACATCATAATAAAGTCCTAACCTCCAAATTAATACTACTTAAGCTAAATTAATGAGAAAGCAGTCTCATGCATTCCAAATACCTGCTGTTTCTTACTATGTACGTACGTAATACGAACCATTGAACAATGCTGATATATTGCTATGAATTTTATTATCCGACGCTAGTATTCTTAGTATTCTTACTTAGCCGTGTTCGTTTCCAAAAAAGTATTACAGTCCTACAGTACTAGTAAAACAATAATTGGGACTTTCCCAGACACGGAGTGTAGCAAGATTTTTACTGCACCTTTCAAACTCTGCATGTTAGCAACACGACCCGGATAAGAAAAAGTTCGTACCGAGAAAATGCACGTGGAAGTGACTTCAAGAATGTTTTACATAACACAGCATGCAAAACCGAAAGACGGAGCATAAAAACATTGTGCGTCAGTGCGTCATCCAGTCGGTGTAACCGCCTCATCCACGTGGCATGTGTTCAACAACTCAAATAAAGCTACAAGAAAAACCTCAACTAACACTCATTTCCGTAGGAGCGTATAAGAGAGCTTTTGAAATGATTCAAAGTCAAATGTGAGCCAAGCAGTTTATTCCACAACCTTCAGAAATGAAGCGAAACTAACAAAAATTTCTCTTTGAATTTCCTTTGTACTTGTTTTGATAAAGAGAACAGGGAAAATTAGTTTATCCTGCTATTGTAGAAAGAAGAAGGAAGGAAGGAGGAAGTAACAAAATTATTTGTATAAATTTCAGTAATTAAACGTCTCATCTCAAGTTATGCTGCGTGATTCATTCTTTCTTTAAAGAAAGTTGTATCTTATAGTACAAAGATACATGATAAATAGTTTTGACTTTGAGCTCCGAGACATTGAAATCTTTCCAATCCATTTGTCTTGTTTACTCAATTGATTGAAGAGTCCGCTGAGAGGCCGTGGAAGTCAATACTATTTTCTTCGTGCGTATATAGTCACAAGTCAGCATCGGCAGCACAGAATGAATAAATTTAATACTTCTTGTATTTTTCAAGACAAGTCTATTTCAAGACAAGTCTAATTTCAAGACAAGTCTATTTCCCTGTTTGTCTTCTTCACATGCATGCGATGTCAATGTTACAGTTTTGCTTCACACACCACTACTCGTTCAGTCGAAAGAGAGAAAGAGAGGTGGAAATTGCAAAACTGCTTATATACTTTTCACACACATCTTGAGACTGAGCAGCTCCGACGTGAACATTCTCCCATTGTTCAATTCCCAAAGAAAAAAAATGCCATCAGTTTTTGAGCCAGGAAAATGGAATGTCTTTATCCTAATACTGGGAGAACACAGTGTCTCTTGTGTCACGCTGTTCCGATGATACAAGCTGAATAAATTCTGTCCTATTTGCAATGTGTACAAATCACAAGACAGGACCGCTCGGCGGGGCTGTGCTGTGGTTTCCGTGCTTTCCCAACCATTTTACAACGTACATGTTAGTTTCGAACGAACAAACTATATGTTACATTATTTCTTGTGCAAGTTGACGGGATGAGTAAACACAGAAACAAGAGCTTCCTGCCGTCTTCAAAAGTACTTTCTGACAGCCTTTTCATACTTTTGTGCTTACTACTGTAATGCTACTCGCTGCTTGCTACGTGACATGTGAAGGTGAAAGAGATTTTTGTGGAATCCATCAACGAGACAGCAGCAATTTCTTTGCAAAACGAAACTACGAAAATGTTCTGTCTGAGCAAAAAACAAACTCAGACCACTTTATAAGCTGCTTAGCGTTGTTAGCCGACGTATCAAAGTATTATGTTTTAATATATGTACGACGACTCGGGCATGTTTGACTCCAACTGCGTTTCATAAAGTCAATTGTAGTCGTAGTATATATTTTGTAAGCTTCTGGACCTCTCGCTTCCCCTTTCATCTTGTATGATTGATCGTGTATGACAGTGAGGGAATGTATAAAAATATGTGGTGATGTGATGGGGTGTAATTTGAAAAACATTTGTTGCATTATAGGAATAGTAAACCGAGGTGACTCGTTTCGGCGTCGTCGCTCCAGAAGCAACAGTCTGATTCCTACTCCAACCACACCAGAACCACAAAGAAACATGGTGTTCACCTCAGAGGACGGACTTTTACTTCCAAATAGTTTGAGCAATGAATTCGGAAGCAGTCGACACTCATCTCCTATGCCAAGTCCACATAGAAGTCCGGCTCGAAGTCATACTTCCAATCGTCCAAGTCCTCAACCAGAGCCCGAGTCGCCCACAGAGAATGAACCAGTGGCAAACCACAGAGTGGCCATGATTGGATCCCGTGGTGTAGGGAAAGCTGCTCTTGTGAGTCAATTTCTCACTTCCGAATCCATCAATGCCTACGACAGGCAAAATGGTAAGCTTTCAAATGTTTCGATATCAATCTCATACATCATCCTATAATAGCCCATTAGAAATAAATCCTAGTTTCAAGGACTCTGAGTCTGAGAATACCATCAAGAGTATTAAAATGTATTAGCAAGAGTGTCAAGTTGTCACACAGTCAACAAAACAAAACACGACATGACACATCACATCAGCCAGCATACCAGCAACCAGCATACATTTACCTTGATTCAAATGACACGAGATGAGAAAATGCTTTCAAAACTAATGAAAAGGTACAATTGCATTTTGCATGCAGGCAGTGCATGTAAAGTTTAGTGCATTGTACATCCATTGAATATCTACAATTTTTGGACGTGATTTCATCATCAGTCCGACATGAACATAAAACGTCAACTGGAATCTCTCTCTTGTTCTGATTTATTATAAAACCTTTAGCTTGCTATTCTGCAAAGGTTTACACTTGAAACCTAACGTGTTCATAGGATTAGTGTTTGTGTACAGCATAGGTGATGACAGTTTTGTGAACAACACGAGAAAGCACTATTCCATGTCCACCAAAAGTGTCAATTGAAAATTATCATGGACTCATGTGCTAATGGAAAATTATGACTGTAGTACAAAATCCACTATAATATTCGAATGCAGAAAACAAATAAAAAGGGGGAAAGTAACAATTTTCCCTCTCTTGAGCTTATGACTAAAAGAGTCATGAAAAGGCAGCTCTACAAGAGCAAGGTAAAATAACGCAGGATACACGATTGTACCAAAATATTGAACCGTTTGAGATTTTCTTTTCGTGGTTGTGCACTCGACTTGTGTACAATTCCTAGTCGTGAAATCGAGCTCACGAAATATTGCAATAACGTTCTAAACGACGACTTGGACTGGGAAAGTCGAGATCTAATTTCAATTCCATTTCCATCGACAAACACTAGAAAACTTATCAAACTTCATTTCTACTCGAGCAATAATCATCAAAAGCACACAAGCACACATACGCTCGCCTTCCCACATGAAAAATAAACTGAGTCGCGGAGTAAACGAAGTCTGAGCAAACATATTACTTTGGATGAAAGTCAGAAGAAAAGGGTTTAGGAACACCTTTGTGTAAAACCTATTCCAACCAAATACATGAACGGAAATCCTAGTTCGTATTTCACTGTAATATGTTTCACTATGTCACTTTTCCTCTGCATCTACGTTGATATATGCTTTGTGGAGCTGTACAACCAAACTGTGATGATTGCTACACTCCAAAATGTTAGATAAATGAACCACCACGAATTCAAGAACTCGGCAAACCCACCACTTTCATATTTCACATTCAGCTGCAACCAAAGTAACCTGCCACGCAATCATTTTTGCAACCATGAAACAGTCCCACACAAACCACCGCAAATAAATTAATAATATTTTTATGACCTTCATCATCTACTCCCCTTTCTGCCTTATTTATTACAACATTTTTTAGCAAAATGCTGAATAAAGGGTAATTTTAATTTATCAGGTAACCACTATTAAACTAACACGCTCCTTCAAAAAAGCTCCGACTTTTACTAGAGAAAGCGACAATTAAAGTTTTCACGTAATAATACTGCAGTGATGACTATGAGCTTTTAGCACTGAATCTAAAATAGACCAATAAAATGAGCAGTGTGACTCTGAATGTATACATGGTTGAATAGTCAGACACATGTTGGCATTGCCTGCACTGTAAACTGGATCAGGTCACGGCTACAAGCATTCAGGATCAGTGTCACATAAAGTGAATGAGCACAAATAATATATAAAGCTATATAAAGCTGTAGCATGAGGATTTGTCACATAGTAAAATAAATTCTGTTCAGTCGACTTGAAGAAACTCACATCAAAACCACAACGTTACGACTTTCTTATGACGACATTTTGAAATGCATCCTTTTGTATTATTATGCTCGTGTATCTGCATCATGAATAAAATTATACGAACCATGGAATTGCATGCATGCCAATTGTCGAGAGACACTACGACTTATGTAGAGTAGACAGAGCGATCGAAAAGAAGAAAGTAGCATGACAATGTATTGAGTGGAACTGGAAATGAAAGACCAAAATGCCTTTTTAAAAAAGGCAAATTGAACCAGTTGAAGGAAAAGGGAGAAATTCTGGGGATAGGATAGTGCCTGATTATTAAATCTCAAATGGAAAGTGACGATATGAAAGAATGATTCGCGTACATCGTAAATCTCTTTAGTTCTTCTAAAGCTATTTCAAAAAATTTTGGCCTTCTCGTACTACAATCATATCATAATACATTCAGTGAACCGAGTAAAAAGGAAAAAATTCCAAAATGACTTTTTATGTGCACTTTCCCTTTAGAATGTTCAACGAATTGGGTCAAATGATAAGACCAAATAGAAGCTGAAGGAAGCTTATATTTCAGCTTACTTTTCATCTGTGTGGATGAGCAGTGACTACTAGTCACTATGTCACATGGGGTTAGATATCTCCGAACAGAACTTGACTTTTCATTCCTTACATGAAAAGTTCTACTTCACTCTCCCGAACTATTCAACCAGAAAGAGCGTATTTCTACTTTTCATTCTCACTTTCCTTCTGATACACTAACTCGGATGCAAAGGACATCCCCAAGTCACTCCTGTCGCATTCACCAATTTGCTTGACAGGATAAAAAGGATGACCAAAGCAAATGCACAGGAACACAATAGAACTCCAGGTTCTTCTTGCGACCATGACCAAAACGCTTTTTGTTGGTGAAAGGAAAATGAAAATCTTAAAATCTGGGAGAGTCATAAAAACCACAGTAAATAATTACCATCGTGGCTACCATCCGGCGGCGAAAGTCCAGAGGCGTCAATGCGGTTATTTGGTTTCCAGTGCCAGTGTAGTCCAACGGGACAAGAGAACAAGATAAAAAACAAGGTCTATATAATACAACAACGGTCGTATATGTGGATATAGATTCTCTTTCTCATATAGTCCTGCAAAAGTTTTAGATTTGTGTCATGCAATGTATCCAAGTATCCGGTCTGTTCTCACATTCTCATTCTACCCGGGAATGCAAGTGTGATGTAGTAATGTCACCCTTTACGATATGCCACCTCGTATCGACAAACCCACTTTGCTGTTCAACTTTTACATTATCCAAAGTTCTATTTATAATTTGACGACTGAAAATATACAGCTTCCACGAGCACACGAGCACGAGCTGGAGTCTTTTTACGTCTATACCAATAGATGAGACTCAACAACACTTTAGAAAGATACAAACCACAAACATCTTACGTCGTAGTACATTTTTGACTCATCCATATCGAAATTACGTCGGTTTTTACGTCTATACCAATAGATGAGACTCAACAACACTTTAGAAAGATACAAACCACAAACATCTTACGTCGTAGTACATTTTTGACTCATCCATATCGAAATTACGTCGAGAGCTCATGTGGTAACCGAAACATAATGCATTCAACAGGATTTTCAAAATTACTGACTTTTTTTTATGGCCACAACTCGAATTTTAAAAATACAAACATGCTGTCATTCCGCACGAGTATGTTTAATATGTTCTCATTGTTTTCATTTGCAGAAACGGAAGGAGAAGAGACTGTGAGTGTGATGTTGAATGGTGAAGAGTCTGAGCTGACATTCTTCAAAATGAACAATGTCAAGGTAATAATAACAATGAATGTAGTCCCAACAATTAAAATAATGACGAACAGCTTGTTCTCATTAAGCTGAGCACAATAAGCAAGGAAACTAACTACTATGCCTATCCTAAAGAAAGTCGGAACGTTTTTGCAAAGAATAGAATTACTGGATTCAACTAGTCTTTGACTAAAATCAATGAAAAGATATGAATGGAATAGAAACGCACACAAGGAAAAGTGCTGAGAGGTTTAATCTAATTCAATAAGAAAGAAAAGTGCAAATGCATGTAGGAAGCTAAATATGCCTACTGCCTACTCATTTGAAAAGGAGAAAGTTTTTGTGTCTCAAATGTCAAGTCTCCATCACAATGTGAATGAAAAGAGCATTTTCTAATAATATTCATTTGATTCTTTTTCTCAGACGGAATTGAACCGACTGAGTCCTCCGGATGGCTTTGTGGTGGTGTATTCTGTAGTGGATCGAGGAAGCTTTCAAAGAGCCGAACAAGAACTACGTCGACTGCAAGAATGGGATTTGCTCCGCACAAAGGCCGTAGTGCTGGTCGCCAACAAAATTGACTTGGCTAGGAGCAGAGCAGTGTCTACTCAAGGTTTGTCCGTCGTTTTCTTCCATTCCATCTCATCTTTTTTCATAATGACGAAGAGTCTGAGAAATGTGAGACCTCACACAGAGCCATTTGTGCCACTCTAAGAGCCAATTTGGACACGAGATGTGGAAGTTTATCACATGGCAGAATGCGCACGTACACCCACTCACCCATTGAATTTGAGACATAACCAACTTTTATATGTTGTTTACTCTCAAAATGCCCCACATTGAGTTTCTTTGTTCAGTCTGCGGATGTTTGTGTATCAGAATCAGGGATTCATTTGAAAGATCAAAACGTCATATACATTGCGCAACCAACTAATAAAATCTTAATGTTGCAGATGGTCGGTGCCTGGCAGTCACTTATCGAGTGAAATTCACTGAAGTCTCTGTCGGAATCAATCACAACGTAGACGAGCTTCTCGTCGGCATCCTTCATCAAATCCGCCTGAAGAGTGTGCAAACTGGTACGTTGTTATATATTTACAGCATCGTCGTCATACGCGTCGCTTTCTTCGTAGCATGTTCTTAGCAGCAGAAGCAGAAGCGGTCTCCCTAATAGTACTTGACACTTTAAAGTCTTGTAGCATGCGGCAAAAGAGGAAAATTTGTCTTCTGAAGATTCTGTACTAGTCTCATAGAAAGTTGCATCCCAGCATTTTGTGTATGGCATCGGAAAACGTTAAAGGAAAAGTAGAAAGCCTCGTTTCATCCCTCCCTATAATCCTCTTCTTCACCCGGCCGTCAGCTTTTCATCTACTAAGCAAAAAGTTTTCGCAGAATGCACTCCTCACAACATTACCCTGTTATCTATGACCTTAATCCTTTCAATTAAGTTGCCGCTTCCTCGCTTCTTTTTTCACGAAACGCCATCACCATCAGCAAAAGACGGTCGCAATTCTTCGCGTTCTATGATTATTTGACAGAGTTCACCTATGCTTTGAGAGAAAGCAAAAGTTGGCGTCACCAAAGAACCGAAGAGAAACTGCCTTTAGCACTAGCTCCCGAAGCACTGTCATTACATTCAGTTTAAAAGATGGAAAGTAGAGTCTGAATAGAGAAAAGTATTAATTCCAATGCGGTTTCCTTTTCACAGGGAATCAAGAGAACTGGTGCAAACATCGCGGGATTCTGAAGGCAAGTGTGAAGGCGAGACAAATGCTAACCTGGCTTTTGGGAAAAGAAGACGCAAAGTTCAAGAACTGTGAGAATCTCCACATCCTTTAATTAACCCGCCGCTTGGGAGAAAAGAGGCTCGAGATGATCCTCATCACTGGAGTTCACAGAAAGGAAATGCTAAGAAAATCTTTCGCTCTTCTCCTTCTTCCACTTTTTACAAAACCAGACTTTTTATGCTTTTTCATGGAAATCTTTTACCTTTGTCACTACAATAGAAAGAAAACTTTCAACGAATAATAAGTATGACTATAAAAATCTGACTCCTTCAAGCTTTGCTTTGAAGATTACCAAGAATCCATACTGATTCGGTAACCCTTTGTCTAAAGGGAATTTTGGTGCTCCGAGAACGCAACGATATAGTTATTCACATTCTCATTTCTTCAATGGTACCTATATCTAACATTTTGGTTTTGGCAGACTTTTGCATGAGAGTACTTGTGCAATCACGTCACACAATGCAATACCGAAATATGTACTACTTCCCGAATCCTTCAATGGAACTGTGACTGTGACATGGAAAATCGAGTGATGCACACAATGAAAGAATGCCAAATAACATTTATGCGTATGCTATGTCTTTCCAAAATTAAAACATATACAAATATAGTAATACAGAATGAAAAGGCCGAGGTGCCATGTGAAGGAAATTCGAGATTCTCCTCTTTCTTTCGTGTCTCGTCTTTCCTCTAAGAAAGCATTTTCACAGGATTCAACTTGTTGTATTCTACAATGGCGTACAATAAAAGTACCAGCTTGTACTAGTAACACTAGTAAGGAAACCGACAACTATACTACGTACTTTACGTTTCTAGGGACCCTTTGGCATTTTGATTTCGGAAGCCTATAGGATCACCTTCGATGAATATCTTCTTTGATATTGTATATTCTCTAATCCTGAATGCTTAATAATCTTCCTTGATTTTGTACAACTCCAGAAACCTTTTCATTACCAAGATTCTTGACATAGTTTACTGCACAATACTCTGGAACTGGAATGTCGAACGGTTCAGCAACATGACCAAAAACTTCCTTTCTACAAAACACGCAATCCAGATCTTCCTAACATAACGACAGCAAGTTAAAGAATCTTCTAAAATTTCATTTATAATTTCCGTAGTAGTCATTAATCGAATTTAATAAAATCAACTGTGTTTATAATATAGTATAGTACATAATTGATGTAATACTAGTACTATACAGATTATACTGTACATTATATATAACAATAGAACGTTAGTCCTTGGTCTTTGTACTAATTTACCAAGGAATTTAATGTGTAACAAGGGAGTCGTAAATACAATTGAAAAATACTGCATTTTAACCGTATATAAAATATATTGCTTTTACGTGTATAGTCAAAACTGGAATATAGAGAAAGTAGTGAAAGTGTGGTTTGGCCAGAAACTGTCAGAAACGTAAAAAAATGGTTCGAAAACGTTATGTTGCGGACATCGGATGGAACAGTTGTACTAACCGGTATGCTAGAGTCTTTCTGATTTTAATTGCTAATAAATATTGCGCTTTAATTATTACGGCTAATACTAGTATACACTTTGCGTCAACTTTTTATTTTAAATGAATGGATCTCGTGCACATAATGTTAGCAAATATAGCAACTCATTGGTGCAGCATTCAAAACTCTATAAACACTATAAAAACATCAACATTTACTTTTCCGCTTTTCTTGTCGTTCAATAGCCAGTCTATTTTCAAAGTTTACAAATATAAACTAAAATGTCCAATAAAAAAAACTGTACGCCCAAAATGAAACAGGCCCATAAATTACCGGAATACAGTAGCGGTGAGGATTTATATATGGGCTACCCAACGGAACGCAACCAGTGTACAAATGTTTTTTTTTTCACTTGGCATACGAAAATTAAGAAAGAAAAACTTTCTTTCTAATTTGGTGCCGCACTCGCTTGCCCAAAATCTATTTATAGTTTATTCTAAATGTCACAATACAATGTCTTGTTGAAGTACTAAGTTGCAAAGTTGAGAGTTTGAAAAGCAATTCATGTTCCGTGTGTTTCGTCATTAGCTTCTTTTGGCTTGCTTCGCCAAACAAAAAAACAGGAAATAAGAAGCTGTCTGTTATGAAATGAAATTACTACATTCAATGACGAACATTAAGCATAGTCTAACGTAACATAACCTTTAAACTTCTCCTTTCTCTATTCCCACTTTCATTTACCCTTGAAATTACGAATGTGGAATTTAACTACTCCGTCGACGTAAATGTTTTTAAAAAAGCCACTATTTAAAATCTTATAAAGATTCCAGTTTGAAATACTTTATGTACGCTCTACATTCTGTTGCTCATTTACATTTTTTCAGTCCTTCTAAAATCCAAATTATATGATTCTTGTAACTATACAAATGGATCTAAACTATTTTGCTGCCAAGAATGGAATTACAACTTTTATCTCTGAAGAATGACTGTTCTGGGTGCATACAATTAAAATGAGTTAAGAAAATGTCGTTATATGTCTTTAAATGTTTCAAGTTGATCAACTACTTGTCTTTGGTATGGAATTTGTATGAGCTACGATCTACTATCGTTGTAATACTCGTCTTTAGAAGTTTAAGGTAATTAAACTTTGAGTACTTATTCAAGGAAGTAATTGAATTGAATTGAATTCCTAAATTGAACCAATTTTTAAATAGTGATACAAGAAAGAATATTATCTTGAACCGAAATGCTACGAACTCTGTGATGCATTGTTGCACGTTGCACCATCAGAATTAGTCGTATTGGTATGTAAAATGAAAAATTTGTCTGACTGCTAGCTATTACTTGTGAATTATTAAATTATTATACATGTCTACTAGTAAATGTTTAAATTAAATTACAGCATCAATTAAACTGAACAACGTTGTCATTCATTTTCATTACCATATACGAAAAAGATAATTATTCAGAATGGAATTGAATGACGTCTTTCTAGAATTCTGAAAACTGACAACTACACTTCTATGTAGTACACGCACTAATAATTTTCCAAATACTCACCTGTTGTTGTTAAACGTCGTTCAAATGTTGAATCCGATGTGCCTCGTCGATTTCTTCCGGTGCCATTTTCTCGGGACACGCACTATTTTGCGACTGCACCATCGCACTATCGCAAACGTTATATTAGGAGTTAGAACCTATACAAGAAATTTCTGCTTTTAATTAAAATGTTACAGTAATTTCAATTGCTTTACAGCGGATAAGGATTTGGGTTTTCATATGATTTATAAAGCCAAGATCAAGTTACCATTATAATATTGCCCTGTTAGGATTATAGGATTAGGACAACATTCCATATTGTTT
>JABASF010000348.1:0-45673 GCA_019776145.1 Harlomillsia oculata | reverse complement strand
GATATATGGAACTGAAATGTAATGAATTACCTGTACTGAGAACCGGTAAGTGTAATAAACGAACTGAGGAGGAGAAACCAAAGGTGAAGTCTTTTGCACTTCACCATTTTAAATTTTCCATAAATAAACCACAACGACAACACAATGCGACAAGGTCAGCAAATGTATATACGAAAGAACGGCAATAAATAACACACAAAAATGTTTTTTTTTAATGTCTCTTCGTAGTATTTCGTAGCACAATACACGAGCACTAAGGAAAGAATTTTTGTTACCAAATGGTGTCAATTGGAAATTATTTTGAAAGACACTTGAACAAATTTTGAAACATGAAAATGAGGGAAGAGGAATGAGGACAGCAAGCCAACATTGCTAGAGTACAAATGACGAGTAGGAGGTACACTGTCCGGTGGTTTCTTATTCAGTGCTTTCAAATTGAGGAAAGCTTTCGCGTCATTAAAAGCCGTGTGCAGGTTTCAAAAGCACTGACGACGATAACGTTTTGTTGAGTTTAGTTGTAGCGAATATATGCGAGTGTTGCTAAAACGGTGAAGATACATTTTCGTCGTCCAACTAGGTTCACGATGAAACGAGACTTTTCAAGTTTACTAGTAACAAAGTAAAGTAAAATCGCCCTGTTTTCTGCATGCATTTAGTATACTACAGTTTGTAACGTTGCTTGTATAGTTACGAGAGTTGATTGTAATTCATACAAAACTGTCCCCCGGGCCGCCCTCCCCGTTCCGTTTCATTGTTCCTCAATTATTCCCATCGTCCATGGAATAGGTACACCTTTACTCGACTCTCCATCCTTTTTTATCAAGACAACGCGAGACGCAAAGAAAAGAACACATCTTTGACACCAGAGAGTCAGTTTCACTCTTTTAAACAAGTTCAGTTAGTGCAGGACGGACTGTATCGCTTCACTGAAATTGACCGTTATGTTATGCACTTTTGCTCTTCATACACGATGATTCCCCCCTACCTCAAACCAAAACTATTTAATTTGCACACGAAAATGCAACTCAATGCATTTTTAATTTTTTAATCATGGCAAAAGGTAAATGTGAGGGGTCACATTTCAGTTAAATACTTTTTGAAATGAAACTTGAACATATAATGTAACGTTGTAACATAACTCTTAAAATCGGGCTTAGGTTTTAAGTTTTAGGTACCCCCAAGCACGCGTCATTGGTCTCATTAGCTATCAAGTTATCATGTAATGACAAATAGTGAAATGGTCAATGTAGGTTGTTAGTGTTACTTGCGTTTGATTCTACTGTAAAGTTCGCTTTAACTGCTCCTACGCAAAAGCCACCACCTGAAACGACTAGGATATCAAACCAGGAGTAAAAGCTGTAAGAAAATTTTAGCTAAAATTGAACAAAAGGTTCCAAATGTCCCAATTAACGTGCAAAAAACATTCTTTTGAATCTGTGCCTGAGCCTTTACCTTCAGAAGAACGTAATTTCTGAGAGTTTTACAGTAACCACGAATGATTCTGCTGTATGATTAATGGTAGATTTAATATTTTGCTTTGCTTGGTATTATGTACGAACGCTAACTCAATCCATCCATTTAAGGGACACATAAACGGTAACCAGTAACCACAATATTATTACAGCACTATTAACAATCGGTCCCGCTCCCTCAGTAATGACTAATGACGATTGAACAATGTCACTCATGTCATGTGAGAAACTACTTTGAGAAACAAAACTGCCTCTTGGGTATCCGGTACCCGTCCAAAAAAAACAAGCATAAAGTGTGGTGGTGTGGTCGCAAAATCACAATGTTATAAAGGTGTGAAATTGTGTAGCAAAGGGAATGGTTTCAATGTCATATCATCAGCCCTAATTGCCAATTAACTTCATTACAAGTCTTACATACAAGACAGTCATTATTTGCAACCAAGTCATTTGTTCCAACGTACTTTATAGTGTTCCTGTTTTACGGAATCTACGCATGATGATGACCCTGAATCTGAATGCTTTTCAATTGAACCTGAGTCACTCGAGGGGTTTTGCGACAACTGAATTCTCCTTTTTATCCTTAATTTCCTCGAATTTAACAACACGAGGAAATAGTTTCTTTTTTGAATCCTTGAATGCGCAACGTTTAATTGAGAATCAGAGGTATCATGAATGGATTTGATATCATGAATCATGATTCATGAATGAAATGTTCACGAGAAACGTTGTACTTACTATATGATATAAAGTTCAAGTTAAAAAGTAATAGATTTATGTTACGTCATGCTTGAAATTGAACTGAAAAATTGACTTTTCGAAAATGAATTCAACTGAACCAGCTTAACATTTGCACATTATCTAACGCCGAATATTAAGATTGTACATGAGCATGTTCATCAGCAAAAATACTAGCACTGACACTACTATAATATGGCTTTTGTGAGGAATGAAGCTGTGATTTGTGATGTGTGAGGCGTGAGCGTCACTAAATTTTAAAGGCGAAGTGCGATTGTCACGGTTCCTTGTCGTACTTATTGGTTGAGCTGTTGAGCACGCGAGTCGAATCTCATCTTGGTTTGTGCGAGTCAAGCTGATGAGAAAGTCTAACGTTGATGTTTGGTAGTCCCAATTCTGACTTCGTCTTGAATTAAGCGTTTACAACTTATGGTCTCGACCAAAAAATTGATCATCTTTTTGTCACTTCTAGCATTATTGTAGATAGAAAATAACGATGAGACTTACGAAAATCTCATGCATTTGCTTACTTACTCGCTGACTTACTTTACATTGCTATTTGCTACAATGGAAATGAAGATTCCTTGTTTATCAAACGACACTTATATATGTTATTTGAATTCCAAGTTCCAACCTTCCAACACAGACGCTAGACTGGCTAGACAGCTTTTATGCATCAAAGTGATCAAAGGACTGTTTGCATTTTAGGTAAATGTTAGTAGATGTAGGTGTCTATTAACAAAAAGCATTAAAAGGACAGTTTACGAGTTTACATTGCGGTCGTGCTTCCACCACCGCCGCCTCGTCCATTGTTCATTGAAAAAACCGTCTAGAGAGGGTTTGTGTGCCCCATATAATGTTCACTGTTCACATGGATTTCAGTATAAGCATGATTTTGAGTAAACTCGTGGATTTAAGTGATGAAAAAAGTAAAGAAAGAAGAAACCAATGGCTTAATGGGAACTTGCCATTTCAAGTCAGCAAAATTGCATCAACATTATACTTGTCGTCCTCTCATTAATCTCAATTATTGTTGAGCATGCCCTCTTGAAACAAAACCGCAAATAGCAACTAAAATAAAAAAAATCAGGTTCTATGCATAAGCCATGGGTTAAACGCAATCATTCGTGTAGGCAACTGGTTAAATGAAATACTCGTTTTGAACTAAATGTTCCGTAAAAAAAATAAATTTAGGCGTGAATTTTTCTTGTGCAAGTTACAACACTATTACATTTCAACATTTCAGTTTAAATTAGACACATTGCATTGTGAAACATTTAATGACAAAGGAATTTTTAAGAATGACTTATTTTCGAATACAAAATACTAGTTACTGTTGTATAGTAATGAAAAAATAACAATGGTTTATTACGGAATAACTTGTGGAAATTCATCAACACTAAAATTATCATAAAACCTGTATCAAGTATTTGAAGACTTTACAATAATTCTTTTCTTGTTATCAATTTTTTTTTGACAAAACTGGCTTCTGTCTTCAAACCTTTAAAAAACTAAGCATTACCTCACTAAATACTATTAGAAGTACGCCATTTCAAAAACAATTAAACGCATTACGTAATAAACTGGTAATATTAATTTCAACGTTTCAATCGGTCTTTGGGCCGTTTTCTTTCCAGTGCTTATCAACGATTTTACGAACGTGAATAACTGAGGCTTCTTTGTCTCCTTTCACATCATCCGTTCGATACGGGGGAGAAATGGTCACTTCATTCAGCACCACTATTTTCTCCCCATTCCAAGCAACTTCATCAATCCTTTAAAAAACCAAAGATTTGGAAATTATTAGTATTATTACATTACGCATCAACAAGCTATTCGTGATAATAAAGTAGCTAAAATAAATACCAGTTTTTAGAAACTTACGTCTTGTTGATTGTCAGAAACAATTTCCGACCTTCTGGAGCAACATCAGCTGACAATGCACGAATGCGAGCTCTTTTCATACCAGTCTCTTTAGTTTTCCTTTTATCCAGCTACAAAAATCAAGTAAATAGAAACATTAAATCTAAACTTTGGAATGATAAAGACAACGATACAGTGGGTACAAAGAAGCATTTTCTAATCAACTATAATTTCAACGTTTCCATTTTTTGGAGTATTTTACGTTGAAATCTAATACGACTGGATCTACTATCTACCCACAAACCAACAAAAAAAAGCTGTTAACATTTTAAAAGCAAGCTGCACAAAATGCAATTTATAAGAGTTCCCAAAGCTGACACTCGCCACCCGCCAAGCATATTTATTCAGACGTTGAAAGTTGTATTAAGTAAACCCCGAATACGAATCTCAAAAAACTATGCCTTTAGGTTATTGAAAGATTTTAATATAAAACAAAATGTTTACCTTTCGGAAGTCAATTACCTTTTGAAAGTCAATTGACTTCAGTACTTCCGGCGGACCACGATCGTCAATGCTAATTTTTTCCAAACAATCGGCACTGATGATGAACACGTCATTGGAAGAAGATTTTCCATTAGAAGACGGAGCTTCTACAAAAACCACGACAAAATCCAATCAAATTTAGAAATCAACATTTAATAAAGCAGATCCCAACCGGCTTAGGAAAGTGATAAGATCCAAAAACATAAATGTAAATTTTTAAACTAATCTGCATAAAATGGTAAATAGATTTATATTCTTACTGATCATAAAGAGCTTGGTTTGAGGCTGGTAAGCGACGAGCTCCCCTTCGACCTGATTCCCTTGGTAATTACACTTGATGTAACTGCCGACAGTGAAATTATTCGGGAGGTCAATTTGCTTCTCGTCCGCCATTTTGCTGTCTCTCACTCGCCAATTTTTTGGCGATGAACCTCTTTCGCCGGAGTTATTCATACAAAAAGCAAAAGTAAGCCGTAAGCCGAGAGAGCCGAGCCGAGCCTTCTTCTCTTTAAAACTAGTGCTTTTTCAATCCAATTGTGATGTGATGTGAAGTGTGTGTGTTGGTGTGTTGGTGTGTTGTGTGAAGCTTGAAGCTCGGCTTTCTTGTCCGTCGCTCGTCCGTCTCTCCCTTTTTTCAGCCTTTCAATCCTTTCAGCTCATATTCTCAGTTCAGCGCGGGGTATGAATATGAACTGAAAAGCCAAAGGCTCAGGCCTCATCTATTCTGTGGTCCGTGAATTATCAAAATTTTGTGTGCTTGGTAAGTCGAGTTTTAAAAAGATTTTTAAAAACTGAATTTTCGAATTCCATAAGTGAAAGAATATTTCAATTTTTTGACTTTTTGTATTGCAGGAAAAGAAAGAGCAGGAGGAATCCTGGGAGGAATCAGGATATTTCAAAATGGCAGAGAAGATTAAAGTGCGGAACATTTCACCGTTTCTTCAAATGCTAAGAAATGTTATGCTCGGCGTGAGTTCAATATTCGACTTTATTTAGATGATAAAATGATTGTATTGTATTGATGGAGGTAGAGCCAGCCAGTTTAATTAAATTAGGGTTTGAATGATAAAGAGGAAGTAAAGTACACTGAAACTAACTTTTGTACGTGTGATTTGTTTTTAAAGCGAACCCATGTTCCGGAACGATCGACTTTGCGGTACGCACCGTTGGTGGCTGCAAGAACACAACCAAATCCTAAACTTCCGGATGGAGAAGCTCATAAATTATCAGCTAATCATTATTGTTTGAGAGATGGGCGACGAGAGGCCACACTGCCGAAAGTCATTGCTGACAATACACCTAGAAAACAGCTGAGTGCCGGAGATGCAGTGTAAGAACCATTAATCATTATCATTATTACCATTATTGAATGTATCACAATGTACAATCAAAAACTGAAATATAAAACAAGTTGGGGTTGATACTGAATTATGTCGGATGTAATTTACAGTGCGAAGGGAGGACAATCAGAAGTCAAAAAGCCTGTAACTCCTGGAAAGACTTGGAACTGGGATGGACAATGATATCGTCCACTCCAACAAATGGCGAAGCATAAACACTTGTCTTACCTACGGGTACTCTACAAATGCAGACAGTTAAATAACCGTTATTAATTTAGTAGAAAATAACGTATAATCCTGATCGATCGTCGTCGTCATCGTCACACAAAATGACGAATTCGAATGTTCAGTAACTTATTAGATAATAAAGCTGTACAAAATAATAAAATATTGTAAACAGAAACTATTTCGTGGAAAATGCAAACTTTATTATGAAGGCATGATTAGTCACATACGTATTAGCAATTAAGTCCCGTCAATACTATAAAAACAGCAAATTTATTTTCTTTTAAATAGTCTGTTGATTTATTGAAACCAGAGATGGGTTTATTCAAAGTTTTGTAGCAGCAGCTGTCGTCCTTTCAGGACAAGTGTTCGTACGTCACTGTCGTGCCCAGTGACCAACCAACAACGACCGTGACAAAATGCGTCTGCAGAAACCCTAGTTCAAATTGTCACATAACACTACTGTCATTCACATTTTCTTGAACCACTATAACAAAAGACATCTTTCAAAATTGATTTTGGACAAACTTTTGAATGAAACATTCGAACATAACGCAAAATGAAATTGCGAGCGGATGCTCACAAGTAGAAAAACGTGTCTAGTCACTCTAAAGTAGCGGGTGTTTTAGATGTTTCTACGGATAATGGCATTGTATAGTTACCGAAATAAAATTGTACATTATTATTAATCGTTGCATCGTTATCTCAATCAGCATGCAATCATGTCACCGCAAACAATAAAATTAAGTAGTAAAGATTTGGAAAAGCAAGTAATTCTTCTGAACCACGAAGAAGTGATGCCAAAATTCAAAATTAGTTATTGTACACTGAAATTCCGTACATTCTAACCATGAATACTACATCATAATCATCGTAGAAGTCTTCGAAGACGAACGCAGATTGTACATAAAATCTAGTTTCTACAAATCAATAAGGAGGGTAACCACTGAACAGCTAACCAATGTCGCAAAGTCACAATGTTGTACTATAACAATCTTAATATTTGAGATTTATGTATACATAACAAATTATTAATGGAAGCTTAAATAGATACAGTGATTTTGTAAACAAATGCGTAACAAAAACGTTTGAAGGATACTGAACTGAACAAAGAACAAAAGAAAACATATTGGTACAAAAATTAAATCACAACATTAAATTTTTATCCTATATTCTAATTGCAAACGAAAACACTGACAATCTACTACGCTGTATCCATTTCCATTTCGTCGACGGTGGAGTCGGCTAAAGTGATTACGTGGTGCACAGAATCGCGCACCAACATTGATTTTTCAGCACTGCTTCTGCTGCGCTTTTCATCGCTATCGGATTCTCTATCACTGCGATGGTCACGCTTCTTCTTTTTTGTTTTGGAACGTCGCTTTTCAGGACTGAAATTTGTAAGAAAATGATGATTTAGTCGAATTTATTACTCACACATTCAAATGTGTGGCTTATAATTTGTAAGTTCTACATACTTCGGTGACAATGCTCTGGTGGGACGCGAATCTGAACCCACCGATCGCGAACGAGATCTTCGGCTTCGTTTTGTTTCCCGCTTGGGTGACTTACTGCTACGATCGCGATCCTTTCGCTTTTCCCGTTCTCGATCTCTGTCACGCTCACGCTCACGGTCTCGGTCTCGGTCACGGTCTCGGTCACGGTCACGGTCACGGTCACGGTCACGGTCCCGTCCACCTCGATCACGCTCACGCTCGCGAACTCTATCACGGTCACGATCACGGTCCTTTTCTCGATCTTTTTCACGATCTCGTTCCTTTTCTCTACGTTGTTTTCCTTCACGGTGTTTATCTCGATCCTTTGGGCTAATCTCTTCCTTCTGCAAAATTATATGTTAATGAAATTAGATAAAAACAGCTAAGTTCTTTAATTGTTAAGATTTTCAACCAAAAGTAATTGACGCACTGTTTCTGGCTTATCGTCCTCCACTTTTCCATTCTCAGAACTAATCTTTTCTTCATTTACGTCAGCATCTTTTTCTCTATCGCGATCTCGATCCTTATCTTTTCGTTTCTTCTTCTCCTTGTCGTCCTTTCGTTTCGGCGACTTGGACCTGTTCGACTTCGAAGGACTTCTGGATCGTCTAACTCGTTCACGACTTTTGGATCGCTTTTGGCTCCTACTTCGTCTTTTCCTATCCCTATATTGAAAAAAGATGTCATCATACAATTAATTAAACGATTAATTAGACGTGGTTGGGTCCCTATTGTGCGAACTTACCCAGAACGAGAACGTGACTTTCGGTTTCGTCGATGACGATCACGGGAGGAAGACCTGCGCGGACTTCGGGAACGACTTCTTCGTTTCGATCTGGATCTGGATCGTCTGTGACCCCTGGACCGCGAAGTGGATCTACGTCTGGAACGACTACGACTTCGAAGTCGCTTATCCTTGGAACCTGAACAGTGAACACAATATTGAACTTAGCAAGTCGTCATACTTGCAAAGATTGAAGATAAACGTACATATACAAAAAGGTAGCATACCCATTCCATTGATTTTCCCGTCGAGTCCTTGTGAAATAAGAGTCTGTGCTTGACGGGTCATAGCTTCTTCGATTTCCTTTTGAGCCGCCTCATTTGTTTTCGCCTGTGGTTTGATGATGGCTTGACCAGCGTGAAAGACCCTGATACAAAAAACATGAATTAGAACTAGTACTGGAAAACCTTGGGATGATGACGACCTGACACAAGGTAAGTCAAGTTGGTAATGTTCCCCAATGCCTAACGTTGCGTATAACTTACACAAATGGTGACCCATATAACATAATTGCTAGACGCAAGTGTAAGAAAGAAATAAAGTATCACAAGTGTTGGACAGACAATGTACTGGTAGAAGAACTCACTTCGCTACGCGACTTGCGAGTCAAGTTAGCTAGAGAGAGGGGCGTGGGTCCGTCTAGCAGCTATTCAGTTTGTGCCTTAACACACAAAGAACAAACAAAAAGAAATGCGTCATCACTTTTGAGGTTCCATACTGGGATGAGCTTAAAACGACATTATTAAGTAGTACGCTTTATGAAATTGAGAAATCAGCTCGAGTTCCTCTGACCACATAAAATCAGTTTGTATCATATGTTTTGGTAACCTATTACCCATCGTGACGGCCTCGGAAATAATCTACTCATTACGTTACCAAAAATAACTAGGAAATGTTCAATTTCTTGTTGGTCCAGGATTGCCAGGTGAGTCCTGTCATGCCGCTCCACAACACTGATACACACAAAAACCAAAAAGAGACGCCACTTCATATTTTTGATCGATTTCGAATCCTCATCAAGAAATACAACAAACGAAGAAGATGAGATACACAATACTAGTAATTTTTAATGCCATAATCCTTGGTACAGGAAGAAGTCAAAATGAGTCGGCCACAGCAAGGGCGAGTTGTTTCAATTGTAAACGATCCTGTCGGTCAAAGGTCGAAAACTCGACACTCATCGGTTGGCCACAATCTGCATAGACTCACGCAAAATGCCCACGGTTAATTGGCCCTAACATTCACAGTTTCCATTACTTACCATTGAGCCCTAATTCCATTTATACTAATGTTTTTCTCCCATCCGCCAGTTAGAGTAAACACGGGAAGTAAACAGTCTATGAGCATCTCAAATAGTATTCATCCAAAACCAAACCGTAGTAAAACTGAAATACAGAAGGTAGAGACAGAACCATTTGCCAAATAACTTGTTCAAGCGTTTTCGGAATTAAGTAACTACTATAGACAAAGTACATTAGTTCCTTATTATGTCAAAGTGTGTAACTTCCTTGATGAATCGGGTGCCAGCAACGTCACAACAAAACACCTTAATGACTGAAGTAAGACGCAATATGTTCAGTAGGGAAATATTCACGCAATTTTAAAATAATCAACAACAAAAACCAAAAAATGTTTTGGGCTTAAAGTGTGACCCCAAACACGTCTTACTTGATTATCCGTTTCCCAAGCATGGATCCATTTAGCTTCAAAGCTTCCAATATTGACGGCTGTTCGCTAAATTCGAGAAGGGCGTAATTCAATGGGTCGTTATCTCGTGTACAGAAACGGTAATATTTAACCTCCCCAGCCTGACTAAAGAAATCAACGACGTCTTGAGATCCCAACTAAACCAAACAAAATACCGAACATCTTAAAATTAAATGTCAATGGAACATAATTTCTTACTCCAAACTCTAAACCCTTTTCTTACCTCAGAATCAAGATTTGCTACTAAAATGGTCCTTCTTATTTCTTCGATCTTTCTTGTATCATAGGTTGGAGGTAATACCGGATATGTCGGTAGACGACTCTCCACGAGCTTTGGATCATGAGTGACAACCACTTGATGAGGTGGAAGTCCTTCCAACTATATAGTGTAATTACAAAGCATTTTACTCATTACTCATGACCACAATATAATAACTCTTTGACGTGAAGTAAAGTAACCATAAATCTCACCTGACTCGTCACATGCTGTGGAAGTTTCGGGTCAGAAATTCCCGGCAAAAGACTCCCACTACTTAAAAGTTCCAGAGCTCTGTCTTCATCCGGAATATCTATAAAACCAAATAAATGTACTTTTAGTAACCTCAGTGTCAGTGATCGGCTTCATAAAAACCATTAATTTATTTTGTATTGTGTACCTTCCATAAATGGGATAACCACAAGAGCTCTATCAATGAAGACTGTATTCGTCAGATGCTGAGCAATTCCTACACAAATGCTATCATAATATTTCACGAAACAGATCTTCGACGATATTGGGAGTCCAATGTCGCTACAAAAAGAACAAATACATTAATATTAATATATAAAAATTAAAATTAAAAATAAAAATAAAAATAAATTCAAACTTACACAGTAGGATACAGTCGAATATCATCAATTTTACCAGCATATCCAAATAGAGCTTGCATTTGTTCACGAGTTGCTTGTGGAGCTATATTAGCAACCTGAATGATTTTAGTCGACACTTCATGACGACGTCGAATATCCTTCCCATTTCTTGATCGACTACTCGACCGGACTTGATCATTGTCACTATCCCCACGTGAGGATGGGGAGTCTGATCCACCTCGACCTCTGGCCATTATTGTATCTAACTATCACATTATTAAATCAAATCAATTTGTAACATCCACGAATAATGAGACAAACTCAACACAACAAAGAGTGACATTATAATAGTCTTTAAAAAAACTTTGAATTCTCGGTCACCATTAAAAAAAAACATTCGTACAATTACTATTTTAAAAAAAAGGAACAAACTTACCCCTGACTTTGTTCTTCACTCTCAAAAGAAATGATAGGTCGTGTCAGTGTCAAACACTAAACTACTAAAAACTAAAACTAAACACTACGCAGTAATTGTAAAGTGTCAATTAAGAATAACACGCTGCAAGAAATTAATCTAAACACCAAGTGACGACGACGCAAGTTCCAACCTAGCCATACAATTCCAAATCGCAGAGCACAGTATAATAGAATGTACATATTTTTCGTATTGCTGACTTGTTCCTCGCCTTGCTAAACCTCTATCTGGTCTCTGGTCTGGTCCAAAAAGCCAAAAATAAAGATGCAAGCACGCATTCAGCCTCCCTCAATGAACGAAACGTAACGAAAGGCTTTCAAAACTAAAGAAAAAGGTATATAAAAGGATAGGAATCGAGAGAATCGAGACGATCCTTCGCCATCTGGAGGAATGAGGTTTTCAGGCTTGAGCCCAACGCTCCAACACTTCAAATACAATGTGCCGCTCAGACAGGGACCACGAGTGGGAATACACGAGCATTCATTCCCTGAGTGTCGACGTGCACGGCCGGTAGTAGGAAGTGAGAGTTTGTACACAACACAATTTTTTCGAATTTTTGAGGATAACTGTTGAGAAACAGTTTTTTTAAACAATCACAGCAGTGCTCCACGATCGCGCTGTTCTCTTGTTTTCAACTAAAGAAGGAGCGGTAAGGTTTTCTTAGATACCGGAATATCATTATTTTGCCATATTTTGTGTTATGGTCGGGTTGCTCGGTGGATTTACGGCAGATTTAATTCAATCTTCGTTACAGGTTACAATGATTGATCCACCGAGTGGTTCTAGTTCTGCTGGTTCGGATTCTGATGAGGTTGGGAAACCTTTGTCTCAAGAGGTGGAAGGGCCAGTATTGGAACCAGGGCCAGGGGCTGAACAACAGGTTTCTCTCCCAAAGAAAAAGTTTTTTCGTCAACGAGCTCACTCAAACCCCATAAGCGATCATATATTTGACTAGTAAGTCAAATGTCAAAGTTGATTGTTTCTTGTTGTCAACTGGTTTTAATAAAATGTAATTTATTGTAAAACATCTTTTTTACACTTTACAGTCCCATTTCACCGGATAAGATGGACTGGTCGCAGCATTACCCGATAGATTTGTTGGGAGAGGATGGTTCAAAGAAGGTTGAATTTTTAGACGTCGGGTGCGGGTAATGATAATTGATTAATTTTTTGAATATCAAGTGATGTGAACTGTAAAAATACGGGATTGAAATTTGAATTTCATTTTTGTTGCAGATATGGGGGATTGCTGGGTAAGATATTTTGGAAGAAATGCACTGTTGATGTGTTGATTAAATGCTATTTTATATTTTATTTGTGTATTTTTTTTATTTTTTGAAGAACAATTTTTTGGGTATTGCAGTTGAACTGTCGAAAAGATTTCCACAAACGATTATGCTTGGATTTGAAATCCGTGTCAAGGTTTCTGAGTACGTTCGACAAAAAATAGCTGCTCTGCGCAAAATACATCCGGGTGATTATGGAAATATCGCTTGTATTCGGTCCAATGCGATGAAATACCTACCAAATTTCTTCATTAAAGGACAGGTAAAGAACAAAGAAGATACTAAATCGTAGTAATTTATATTTCACACCGTTGATGTCATTTCCTTCAGTAAATGATGATATCGTGCTTTTATTTTATAGTTACAGAAAATGTTTTTCTTGTATCCGGATCCACATTTCAAAAAATCTAAACATAAATGGAGAATTATTAACGAGGGTCTTTTGGCAGAGTACGCTTTTGTGTTAGCAGTTGGGGTAAAATTTCAGTCTCTGAAAGAGTTTAATTTATACAATTGTCATTATTATTATGTTTAATCGTGGATTTCATAAATTACAGGGAATAGTCTACACTGTGACGGACGTGAAGGACTTGCACGACTGGATTGTGAAACATTTTGACGAACATCCTTTGTTTGATGCTCTTCCGGATGAAGAGATCGTAAGCTTATTATAACAACCTTGAAAGTTCAAGGAGAATGGATTTCTTGTGCATTGAAAAGTTAACATATTACAATTAATTTTTGAATTAGGCAAATGATGTCGTTGCTACTCTCATAACGGATTCTACAGAGGAAGGAAAAAAGGTCACTAGAAACGACGGTGACAAGTTTATTGCGATATTTCGTCGCATTACGCCTGATATGAAGCCGAGCTCTTGTCGTACGCTCCAAAAAATTAAGACTATTGCCAACCTTAGTCATTTTTCTCCCTCTGAAGTAGTCTCAACTGCACGTGCGTCTTCGTCGACTTTTGTTCAAGGATCAGGTGCTGGCCGTGCATCCGTTACTTCTGCTCAAGGATCAGGTGCCTGCCGTTCGTCTGTGACTTCTGCTAAAGGACCAGGTACTGGCCGTGCGTCCGTGACTTCTGCTAAAGGACCAGGTACTGGCCATGTGTCCGTGACTTCTGTTAAAGGATCAAGTACTGGCCGTGCGCCCGTGACTTCTGCTCAAACATCAGGTTCTGGCCGTGCATCCGTGGCTTCTCCGAAAGCAAAAGTTACTCCAACACCATGGTCGAAACGTAAAAAGTGATGAGGAACAACGAAACAAGTCACATCGAACACATCTGGTTAATGTCGAGCACATATTACTGTAGTTTTCGATTTTGAATTTTAACTGCTGCAGCTCAATCATTAAGACTGATAGATGTCAAAGTATCCATTTGTATATTTTGTATTTGTAATTGATGTTGTGAATAAAAATCAAAGTTCCTGCATACTAAAATAATAATGGTACATCTCTCATTTAATGATTAATCATTTAAAATGAAGATTAGGTTTATGAAACCGAATGAAAATCCTTTATATTTGCACGGTCGACCGAGTAGAGGAACAAAGCGCATTATTGCATTTATAGGTGGTATTGATATAGCGGAATTGGTTGTTTTACGCCTGGCTTTATGCTGCCAATTGGTTCGTGCCACACTCGTATCAAATACAGTGCAACAGCCAAAATATAATGTTGGGTTTTGGGTTCTTCTTCTTGATTCGTCACCTCTTGTTGAAGTGACAGACGGTTCCGTGGAGAAGTTGTTTTCCCCAGTAGTTAGTTACATATAAGTGAGATAAGCGTTAACTTTGTTTTCATCATGTCAGGAATGACAATGGATCTTGTAAATCAACCAGTTGTCATTGACAATGTAAGTTTTGTTTTTATCATATGTCGTCTTTGCTGTTGTTTAACATGTTGGTTCTGGATTTCAAGAGGAAAAATCGCTTATAAAATACGTTTTCGAAAATTCAATGGTTTGTACACGATTTTATTGTATTCTTAGGGTTCTGGAATTATTAAAGCAGGATTTGCTGGAGACCAAATTCCAAAATGCCGTTTTCCGAATTAGTAAGTGATTGGGATTTTTAAGTAATATAATTTTTTACAGTTCGTGTTTCGGTACTCGGACTGAGATTTTTGTCCATTTTGTAATCACTTCTTGGTATCCTATAATTTTGTTTTTAAATTTTAAAGCGTGGGAAGACCAAAACATGTTCGGGTCATGGCTGGTGCCTTGGAAGGTGACATTTTTATTGGTCCGAAGGCAGAAGAGCATAGAGGACTTTTGGCTATCAAGTATCCAATGGAACATGGAATTGTGACTGATTGGAACGACATGGAAAGAATTTGGCAATATATCTACAGTAAGGATCAACTTCAGACATTTTCAGAAGAGGTAATTTATGTTGGCAGGAAAAATATGGTTTATGGTTTCATTAAGAATTATCAACTGGATGAGCTTGATGTGTGATGCTAATTGACATTAAATTTGTTTGGTTTGCATGTGTAGCATCCTGTATTGTTGACAGAAGCACCGTTGAATCCTAGGCGTAATCGGGAGAAGTCTGCTGAAATATTTTTTGAAAATTTGAATGCCCCTGCACTTTTTATGTCGATGCAAGCAGTTCTTAGTTTGTAAGTTGTGACGTCAGCGTTTGATTAGAGATGATTGAAAAATTGAAAGGATGTAATTAAATTGCTCACTTTTATTGTAGATACGCCACTGGCAGAACAACTGGAGTAGTCTTGGATTCAGGTGATGGAGTAACTCATGCTGTTCCTATTTATGAAGGATTTTCGTTACCTCACAGTATCATGCGTGTTGATATTGCTGGACGGGACGTGACAAGATACCTTAAGTACGAAATTGCTTACTATGATGATGTTTATGATACATAAGTTATAATGCTTGTCAATTGAAGATTGGAGAACGTAAGGGTTTATAATTCATGGTTTAGGCTGTTGTTGCGTAAAGAAGGGGTCAATTTTAGAACATCTTCTGAGTTTGAAATCGTGAAGACGATTAAGGAACGTGAGTGCTTCTTATCTTGTAATCCACACAAGGAGGAGTCCAACGAAGAAAAAAGAATTTATAAGCTGCCAGACGGAAGTAGCTTAGATGTAAGTATATGTTTAAATAATTTTTTGTTGTTATGCACTGAGAAATACAGCTTTTCTGTCGATGCAATAGATCGGCCCTGCTAGATTTCGTGCACCTGAGGTACTCTTCCGTCCAGATTTAGTTGGAGAGGAATGTGAAGGCCTTCACGAAGTGCTCACCTTTGCAATTCAAAAATCAGATATGGATCTGAGAAAAATTCTGTACCAAAATATAGTTTTATCTGGTGGTTCGACGTTGTTTAAGGTAAACAATCATAAGCAGTCAGTTTGCCAGTTAATATGGTTCCCGCTTTTGAAATTAATTTAGTTGTCTGTCTCTTGTTGTTTTCAGGGCTTTGGTGACCGCTTGTTGAGTGAAATGAGAAAGCTTGCACCCAAGGATGTTAAGCTTAAGGTAATTAAAGTGAACAGCACAATTATATCGTATTATTTTATTTATAAATAGGTGTAAACGGTTTTGCACGTTTGGGACAGATCTCGGCTCCGCAGGAACGACTTTATTCAACATGGATTGGTGGTTCTATTTTGGCATCCCTCGACACCTTTAAGAAAATGTGGGTGTCGAAACGAGAGTACGAAGAAGAAGGACAGCGGGCTGTTCATAGGAAGACGTTTTAATTGTGTTGTATTGTATATTCAATCTTAAGAAGGAACATTAGCTATCTCTTATTTCCATGAAATGCAGATAATCCCAAACGCGACTACCTTTTCCTAGAATACTATAAGCGCAAGCCTCCTAGCTATCCTTGGGCACTTCCAAATTACCTCTCTTGCTGTACAATTTATACTTTTATTTCATTTGGAATTAAATGATCAGTTTTCATTTCATTTGCTCTTAAATTCTGTCTCAAGTCCATTGCGCTTATTTGTCTGTACTGTAAGTTCACATAGGGTACATTGTATTACTGACTGTTCGTACGATTTTCTAAAGTTTACACAACTTAGAAGTTTCTGCACCTCTAAGCAGAACAAAGGTCTTGGACGTGTACGGAAATGTTTGGAACGTTGTATGAATGAATTCCCCAATTTTGTAATGCGATAATTATTGGTGTATGAATGCGTAAGAATATTTTTCGTAATATAATGTTTAAATTGTTCTGTTTTTCAAGCAACTGTTTTTAATCAAAAGTCTTAATGAATATTGTCGTGACAATTTTATCATATCAATTATTAACAGTTTCATCAGGGTGTCTTGACAACAGCGATCGGCGTTGCCAAACCACCCTGCATTATTATCGAGTATCTACCCAGTTTATCTACTATATGACTCAGAAAACATTCGTATGTGACTTGTGATCGATAATCGGTCAATTTTTATGAGTCTTTGTTCCAATTTAGTTATCGGACACAGCCGTAAAAATACTTTTCACGGGCGTGATCTCTATCTTAACGTTTATACGGAAATTTCTGAATTTAACACCAGAAATGCTGATAACATTGAAATCAAAGTGCTAAAACCTTTATGCTGTGCTTGTCTTTTATAACTAACATTGCGTGAACTTGTAAAGAAAGTTGTTACACATGGAATTGATAAAATTAGTACGTACTTCACGCGAGTTCTTAAAGTAAATCAGCATTCGTGAATTCTAAAATTTGTTACACTTTTTCATAATATTGTTAGCAATGTGAATAAAATAATAATTTATGAGAATCCAATTGTAGCCATTGCATTGGCGTAAATGAGCAAATTGCGAGTAAAATTCCAGACCACAGAAGCCAATACGATGTTTTAGTTTCGATAATGAGCACCTATATATTGAATATATGGAATCTTTCATTTTCTGCTGATTCTATTTTTGGGAAGTTTTATAGGACAGACTGTAGACCTACACGTACACATTACCACTATCTCAGATACACAAACAGACGCTGTCCTACGATACGATACTTGGCGATACAGATACTGGACACTATTGAAAATGAAATGGCAACTCAATCCATAATAAATGAAACATCAGAGGTCCGTTTCCGTAATACTTCCTATATAAGGGTTTGCCTAAATTTCTAAAATATGCCTATGATATGTGTATCAAGTAACAACTTATAAAAGTGAAATAAAGTTCAGTCGTTCAGTACTCTTCTGCCATTATTAGTACCACAAGAGATGACCACCCAGTAAAAGGCCTACAGCCTTTACCATTTCCACTACTATCATCATACTGTTCCCATACATAACCTGTCCGTACGTATTGGTTCATTATGTTTTCAACTACATTATTGCGTAACTTTTGATGAAGCACTGCGGCTGTATTGCTGTAAGGGCCGTCGATAATTGAATAAGACTTTAGTGATTTTAAGGCTAGAAAGTTTACATTGATCCAAATCGGTCCCCTCCAGTACGGTGGATCATGTTCAGTATTTTTAACGTTGTACAGAGGAGCGTTACTTGCAAGAGATCGTAGTCCAAACGGTGTCCACAGAAGCTTTGGGTTTTCAATGTGTTGGAGCATCGCCTCTAATCTAGGAGAATCTGGCTGAAGAATTTCCAGTAACAATGGAAACAGACTTACGTAGCCGAACATGTTCACAAATCCATATTCTGGATTTGTTACAGTGTGTCGGATTTTTTCTGGGGGTGGAACCCTACGCTTTTGATTTTTAGGGACTTCAATGACAGGTTGTTTCAGAGTAACATCTGTAGAATGCAAACCATAGTCTGCGTAGGATTGTAACTCCTCCGACCAATGCATCTTATCAAGTAGTTCCGGGTCGATCAAGTTTTGGTAAGTAGCCATATATTTGGAACTGTCATATTCCAAAATGTCAGCCAACTCAGCCAGTAACTTTGAACACAAAGCTACCCAACATCTTAGATCAATATGTCGTTCAGAATCCGTGGGATGAGACGCTCGAGGGTAATCGTCTAGGCCAGACGCCAGTGTTTTAGGATTGAGCTCTCTAGTTGCAGTTGCATTTCTACCTCTCCATCTACAAAACCGTCCAAAAGTGTGCATTAACATCATAAATCATAACCCATCCCAAAAATAATGGTAGTACAAATTACCAGGCTAACTGTACTCTCACCTAAATGTAGCTGGTAAGTCACCGGCTTGTGACCGACTTAGCCAATGGTACCACGTTGACAATCTAGGCCACATTCGAGACAGAGTGAATCTGTGATTGGTGCTGAGCCATTCACGATGACGTTGGATTAGATCATGCAAGGCCATTATTAATGTCGGTGGATTAGCCACGTCATTCCTTTGAACCACGAACTCTTCAGGAACTCTGCTCAATGCTTCGTCTCCGAGAATCTGTTCTCGAGGAATCCAGCCTTCTGTATTCATTAAGTCAAGCCAATGCGATAAGACATCCAGAGAAATTTGAGGATCCCATTTATTTAGTAACAGTAGATGAAATCCTTCATCCCAAAGAAAACCACGTGGAAAGAAGCTTCTTGATGGAACAGCAGTGTACAATGGAGAACTCCAATAGGAAACGGGAGCGCTGTTATACACTGATTGCACTCTTGACGATCCGTAAAAATAACCCATTCCTCCAATTAGGTTACTGAACGTCGCTTGAGCAAACTTGAATGCTGTATTATTGTATCCATTGGCTCGAAGGTGAAACGTATCTTCAAACTTTTGAGCAAAAGCATCTCTGGATTCACAAATAAAGTTTATGTTTCATAAAACATCATTAAAAATATCATTAAACAGAACTAAGAAAATGACAAGAAAACGAACGTTCTCTTTTACCTATGCAATTGTAGTGCATCTGAAAAAACATCGCCAGCTAACATAGAGACTCGGTTATAGAAAGTTGCCGTCTCAAATACAACTTCCATTGAAAATTCTCCTTTGACATGAACCTGGAAATATGATTTTATCATAATGATAAACTGTTAACAAGAGAAAATATAGACGAGACCGAGAAATTAAACTTACAGCATGAATAAACAGATTTGGTTTCTCAACGACACGTTCTCCTTCTTGAAACATAAACAAATACTTATTGTCGGACCTTTTGGTTGCTAAATTGTTCAGTGCAACATTAGAAATATCATTCAAGGACCGAACACTGGCTGCAAAGTGGGATGCGTACAAAACACCACTTCCACTTAGAAACCTATTCCACGATTATAGTCATATTGACTTCAGAGTCACGAACAAAACAAATACTCTTGAATTGTACAGTTGCAATTATTAGTTACCTGACAATGATGCTTCCCAGTTCTGAAGTATTACCATGTAGAGCTGAAAGGTATTCTCCATTCAGTTCATGTTCCAGGCGACCAGGTAGGCCGGGCTCTAAGGCAACGTACGACAACAGAAGAACTTCATCGGCAATGGTGTCTTTCGAACCAGCATTCTGATTCTATATGTTAAAAAGCAGTTTAGAACGGATATTCATTGTAAAAGTCAAAAATGAAAAGTAACTTTCGGTACTAATGTGACTATATCGTACAAGAGGTTGCACATCAATACGGGCCGTCCAATCACCTCCAGAAATCCCTCCTTGTCGCTTAACAAATGATGTAGTTAGCTTAATGCCATTGTCAATGATTTCCTGGACACCAAAATTAATGCCGTCGTGTTCAATCCATCCATATCTCTTCAGATTGTCACCTTGTTGGCACAAATGCCTGAAATCAATCAAATCTTTACTATAGTTAAAAGAGCACTACGTACAACGACCTTCCTCGAATGTCTCCCGGTTACCAACTATAAACTACCATAAAAACTTTACAAAAACTTCATGGGATCTTCACATTTGCATTGTGCACTTTTAAAGAATTCTAAAGCAGTGTTGCCTGGCATTATAAACATAGTTCAGAATTCTTTGAAAGAGTTACGGAAAAATCGTTGACAGTTTCAAATTTTTCAAAGTCTTTCACAATTCCAGAAGCGTTTCAGAATCTACCAGGGAAAAGGATTGAAATTGTGAGAAAGATTTGATACACGAGTAGAATAACAGGTCAAGAACCCAATTATTATGCTTTGTTATCGATTCTTTGAAAATGAAGGAAATCATGACATTTTAAAGCCATTATTGTCGTCTCAAAATGGGACATATAACATTCGGTCACATGTCTACGGATTCGTACATTCGTACATATAAGTCGAGGATCCAAAGGGGATATCTAAGTTGTCTGCGAGGCAGGTACGTAGATAATATTGAATTACTGACCCAACGATTACAAGTAACAAAAAATATTTGTATGTTCTTATAACAAAACTAATAACTACCTAAGCCCTGCATCCCCAGGTCGAACTTGTGAAGGCAAAAGCCACATAAGGCCAAATACTAGTGATTTAGGGCTACGGTGTTTTAAACCAAAGTATACTCCAGGCCGGTAGCTTCCCCAGAACCGTTCTGGTACTTCCAAACCAGATTTTTCAACGACCTTAATTTGAAAAATGTACGTTTCAAATTACTATCATACTTTAAAATAAACGGTAAGTAGAGATAAAGTTTATAACATCTGAATTATATAACCTTAGGCTGACTCAGAGGCGTGTAAATCCGGGTCTCCAAGTATCCCAAATACCCGTAGTAGATGACAAAACTTGCAAGTCCGACTACAATAACAGGGCCCAGAAGTCTGACTTGTCTGAAAATATTCAATGCATGCAATGCAATTCAAAATGCAAAAATTTTTAGTTTTCCAAATTATGCTACGATAAATTTCTCCTGTTTTGAATCCGTCAAATCCAATGGTTTCCGATATTAACCGCTATGTACTCACCTGTACGAAGATGCCGAATCACTGTCATATTTGTCGACACGACGAGTTCGCACAGTCCTTTGATTCCCACGTTGTTGTTGTTGTGTTTGATAACGTGGAGCTACTTCCCCATTATGTCCACTGTCTTCTTCAGCAACTTTGACTTGTTTATTTAACGATTTTTGTTCTGGGTTTCGTGGACTAGTGTCCTTTTTTCGAGTCATTTCGGTGTCTTCCTTAATGAAAATAAAACCATATGATTATTTTAGTTAAATTCAATCTCTTAAAAACCAATGCTTCAATACTGTACTGTGCTACACACAGCTTCAGCTGTCGTTACTATAATTGCACTTGTACCTCTTTTGAAAATAGAAATGGATCTTGAAATAAGTGAACAATCAAAACTTAATATTAAATGTCACCAAATGTAGCAATGTCGAAAATGTCAAATTTCACATCAAACCCATGGTGACACGAGACACGATGATGGGACACGTGGCCAGGTCTGGAAGCTAGACTATCACAGAAGGCAAATTAAGATTGACACTTTGTGACTACACAACAACCCACCGGCGTGTTTCTCTGTGTATGGCTGCATTAAAGTTTATAGCTCAAGAATAAATTGAATCTGGGTTTTGCGAAAAAGTATCGGAAAAGACAAGTGTTTCCCTCCGAGGACCATGTGACGTGCTCCTGCTCACCTCACCAAAATAAACCCCACCACACACATGGATTCATGGTTTCAATTCAATGGATTATTTATTTCTCGTGTACAAATATTCCTTTCCTTTCCTTCTTCCTGCTGATTTGTAAAGCAAACGACGAATCTATATTAGTAGTCACATAGGAGAATCGTTTGAGATTGGACAATTCTGCAATATTTCTCGGTTTTGTTTCGAGTCGCTTGGTCATTTTTGGAAATGTGAAAGTGTCACGCATAAATCCGCGAGGTCGAAATAATTTTGGTCTTGTCATCTCACAGGTTTAAAAGGTTACCCGTAAGTAGAAAAGATGTACCGGTGTGAAAGACTGGAATATTCATAATTTATGAAACTGAGTAGTATTTTGGCAGCGTAATTTATATACTATTTACGTTTATCCATAATTTCGCAAGCGATTGATTATCGATTCCAAGTTACGTTACTTGAATATTTTGATATTTTTTTGTGATGTTGTAAAAATCTAGGATTTTTGTGTGTTGTACTATAAGCCTAGTTTGGGAACATGAAGTGCATTTAAGCTCAGCTGCTGATTTTGTTGCTAATCTCGTTACCATACATACATCTATGACAGGATTTGTTTTTTATTACTGAATGAAATTAATGTTACCGTTAACTTTGTTTTACAGTGATACATAATTTAATTTACAAAATATGTAAACGTGTAACGGTGCAGGATAAACGAATCGATAAGCTCCATTAGTCAAATCGTATAGGTATTTTTCACTTTTGTACTACAAAATAATACCCAAACAAAGCTCTAAGATTTTTCATAATTTGTTAGGTTTATGAATTTAGTTCCAACGTTACCAGATGATTTATCGGTTTGCGTTTGTTAGCATTCATTGTCATTTCTGAGTAGCTCAATTGCAATTTTTGTCAAAACTGTATTCATATTCATTCATTTATTTCGAATGAGTCATGTAGTCTCTCTATTGCTTATTACTGTATGCTCTCTGTAACGGAAACTGTATTGTATTATTTTGTCAGCTATATTCTTGTACGGTGATGCGCATTTGTCATAAATGATAGCATTATATTAGTCGTTGTCTTTTGATGGCAAAAGTCTGATTTTGTACGACAACCAATTTTTACCACTGTTAACCACTACACTGTCCATGTCCGTCCAAAGATTATTCGCAACGATCAAAATAGCATAGACATTAAGAATTTCAGTTTTTTCAGCCAAGAATACGTACTTTCATACTGACTAGTACTAGTTAGTGAAACGTTAATTGACGTCTTCTCAATTGCAAAGAAGAGTACAAAGATGGGATCCCAAAGCTCACATCATCAATGTGAATCCAGTGGTACTCCGCTGACTTCGTTCGGTGAGTAAAATTTATTTATTTCTTATTTGTAAGTCCCCTATGCCCCTATGACGCTGTGACAGTTCTATAAGGAATTTTTGTAAGTTGGAGCACCGTTGCGTTGTGGCATGCTTGTTTGTTTTTACACATGGATATGTGTGCAAATACGTACATTATGATGGTTCAATGATCCCCTTGAGTTTGTGTAGATAAGGACATTATGATAGATAAGAGAAGACTTTCATTTAAATTAATACACCAAGCGCGTCATGTCCCATTCTAATCTTTTTGATCCGTTTGACCACTATAGTTGAGTATTATTGACCTTTGTTCATATTAATCGTTGACGTTAATTTTGACACTTAATAAGTCTTAATGGAACTAATGAACCGTGAAGTATATTTCTTAACTCAGCGGTTAGGATTACTTCCTTCTTAATGACGTCATGCAAGTTTCCATGAAACATGAATACGCTTGGGCTGAACAGTACGGTTTTCTTACGGTAATGTACGACCAATAATTTGCTACAGACAAGTTGTATTCATTGAGAAGGTTCATTCACATTTATTCATCCGAATACTTTACTTGTCAGGTGGCAGTCTCTTGAATAATTAGGCAAATACGCCTAATTTAATCGATCAGGTATTAAAATGGGCGTGCTACAAGGCCTTGCAAGGCACTTGTTCACCTTAGTATTAGAGCATTCAAAGTTGTCCTTGGATATTTTAGTGAGGATTGAGGAATTAGCATTAGGGTGTGTAATAGTGTAATAATGGAGTTTATAGAGCAATTGCTGGAATGGAATGTCATAGGATTGCACTTGAAGGAAATCCGAATCTTCTTATGTTGAAGGTCGACCTTCACCTTGACTTTGTGTTTTTGCTTCAATTATTATTACTAGTGCGTACGATTAGTTGTACAAAATTTTTATTGACGTTTCAACGGCAAGAAGGCATCTGCTGTTTTGGTAATGTGGAAACACGAAAGTTTCATTTTTTTGAATTAATTCTGTTGGCGTTGATGATGCCCACCTGCTCCTTTCCTTTCCTCTGGACACTGGTCATTTGAAATAATTCTAATACTATGAGATAATCCGCTCGAAGAAGTTGCCGGAATGATGAGTTCCTTCAGCTTCCTTGCCTCAGAATTGACGAGGACTCTTCATCGTAGTACAATACCACGTCTAAATAATTCCAAGTGAAAGAAATCGTATTTACTTTCATGAATTATGCAGCATTGGCATTTTATTTGTAGTCATCGGTAATAATGTCGTATCTCGTGTGTACGCGCAGAGCATTTGGGGTCTGGTCATATTCGGTGGAAGGCACATGGTACTCGGTCTTATTTTGCTGAAGCAGATGGTTTACTTCACTCGTTTGTGCCAAAAGGTATCAGTTGTTGTATCATTAGTGGTCTCGTGGACCAGTTGGCATGCGGTCGTGAGGATAGCAAAGATGAATTTGTGCTATGGGCCCTGCAGTCGGCAGTCAGTCAGTCCGGTGAGCAACGTCTGCCTGGACACACAGGCACACTCAAACAAAGAATCAAGTTCAAAGGACTTGAACTTTCGTTATGTTTTATGTTGTCCTTTGCTTTTTCTCTTCTCTCAGCTTCTTCGTATACGTGAAATGAAACTATAAGTTGTTTGCATTGATAAAGGATCAGTATAGTAATATAGTAACTTCCGAATAACCACAAACGCACACGTATCTCTGTACATTGAAATTGATTTCGCAGGTGACTTCTCATTTTCTCTGTCTAATCATCGTCGAATTCTTATCATCTGCTTCTTTGTATTCAGTGTTCTGTAAAAATACCGCCTCAATCAACTTTTCTTCTATATGACCACAGCGGGAACAAGTTATTGTAATATTGTTTTGAGGCTAGTTAGTAGTTTCTTGGTCAGGTTGGTTAGCTTGAATGATAATTCTTTTCAGCTTCTGGATACAACGTTTTATGTTAAAATGTTTATATGATTATTCATATTAAACGTCAGTTTGTCCTCTGTCATGCTGCCACCCAAAATGGAAAAGGTTGCAGTAGCTTGCTACCTACAAAATCACACAATCTTCTTTCCTTTCCTCCTTTTATTACAGAGTGAACAAATATGGAAATAAAATTTCTTTCGGCATTGCATTGACAACGGGAGGTTTCTTGGGTTGTCTAAAGTACGCATTGTAACTTTGCATGGTTTGTATTTGAAGGAGTTTTGTCAACGAAAAATTCGTAGCATTCTTGGTATCTGCTTCTGTATTGTTGACTGTATGGTTGGTAGTATTAATGGACATAAAGCAACAACAGCATAGTCAAGTGCAAGCAGTGGAAAACTGTGTACGACGTACGTGGCATTTTTTACTTTCATAAAGAACTCCCTAAAAATGGAATTTGAGTGTTTTTTTGAGACCATGCCATAAAACCACGCCTTTTCCTTCGTCACTCAAGCTTACAGTCGTCTTCCGTCCTTCTTTTTTATTGTGTCTTTGTCTTCTGTGTTTTAATAGGTACATGTTTGTTATATTCATTCATTTCTTTCATTCCAGTTTTAGTACTATGCTGTGCTGATGCTGCTATGCTTCTGGCAAGTTTTTCAAACTTTCCAAATCTGAAATGTAATGCTGTAATTTCGCATACGTGAATTTAGTATTATAATTATTAGACATAATGACTTGAGGTTTTGTTTCAGTTCTGTCATGCAGTTTAACTTTCTTGGCACTATTTTTCTTTCTACACTTTAATTTAAAGGTGCACATACGGAGTTGAGGTAACATCGTTAGCGTCTTAAATATGATGTTTCGTACCAAAATACAAGACTGAATAGTTTTATTTTGGTAGTGTGTTGGTTTACATTTCGTTCAATTTTTCTTTGTGGCGTACGTACATGGCATGGTGTACCAAAGGCTCTGGGGTTGAAAAACGGTGCTTTCCTGTGATTATTAATGCTAGAAAAGCGTGAGTGTGGAGTACAAATGCAGTGCAATAACGTCTTAAGGATGTGGAGAGTATCTTGTTTTTGTACCTTTACCTTTGCTGGACATTTGGTCGATTTGGTCATTGTAAACTGACAGGCAGAAGTTCAAAGAAGACAGAGAACGTGTGGCAGGCAGGCCGCCTGCTTCCGTGGCAGCAGGCCGAGGATGAAGATTAACAATTAAAGTTCATTCGGGTAGAGGAAAAAGCTCATCTTGCGGGGGTGCTTCTGAAAAGTTTTGGGCCATGTGAAGTCCCAGATGATAGTTATAGACAACATTCAAGTCTTTAGAACCAGCTGCCATGCGACTCAAAATTTGGCATAGGGTCGCTTTTTCCTCTGTGACCCAATCCCCAAATTATATAAGTGTAAAAGGGACCTTGCTATATGCATACTTTTGGAAGGATAGTAAATGGCCGGGTAGTTACCACCATACCGTTTGAAATGAATGAGTGTTCCACAGACAGAGGCACGTGCCGTAGCTGGCTGACGACTGCCTATTCATTTCTCCTCTGTTAAAAGCAAAGGCACAACAACGCAACACCTGGTATCTCAGTTGAACAAGAGGACCTTTAAGGCCTCTTTATTGAACCAACTGCCTTTTAAACTAATTCTTAAGGGACCTTTCTCATATATGTAGTACAAGGGATATACCCGAGTGTATAACACCAGCAGCAGCAGCTTTTAAACGCTTCTGGATAGACCGTAGATCTCGTTTCTTTCTTATTTCGTTCATGTCATTGGAATGGAAGGAAAGGCCGAAGTTCAAGTTCCTTTTTGAAAAATGGCATATCGGATCCGATCCTTCGAAGGTTCACTTTCGGAAGAAGAGATTGTGTATTTTCTATTCCTTTTTGTGCAGTTGTTCCCACATCACATGTTCTTTATTTTGGTTCCCTTCTGTTAGACCGACGGACCGACCTTGCTTTAATGTCTCCCAGGCCGAAGGAAAATCTTCAAAATAAAATCACCTTGTATTCGTAACCGAAGCGGCCTAGCTTCCTGGGAAAATTTTTAAGAGCTCTAGGCTCTGCTCTGGCTATTTAAATATTTCTCATCGTTCTCTGAAAGGAAATCACATTTCTTGCATATTGTTTTGTAACAAATGTAATGAAAATGTTGACACCTTGGACAATCTTTAATGCATTTGATTGCATACGAACATAATGCGATGCTTAGGAAACGTATATAAAAATGAAGAGATGATTCGAAAAACAAAGAAAAACGAGCGCATAGATGTTGTTACTTTGTTGTTTATAAAGATAGTTGATGATGATGAAATCAACTCCTAAGGTCAAAAAGGAAAAACTATTTTTTTAATCGTCCAAGCTTGGAAGACATTAGACATATAGCTTGTCTGTTGTTGGATTTTTTTAGTTTCGATGGACCGATGGCCACAAAAAGATTCTCTGCTTAACTTCGTCTTATAGACATTGCATTGAAAAGATGGAGGGTAAAGGTGCATGCAGAATAGTGCAAGGGTCGTGTGTTTGCGAGAACATGTTGTGAGTGGTGGCTTCTGGACGAAAAGCGGCAGATGTTTGTTGTGCTACGACTGGAACGGCCACGCGCTATGAGTTACCCGAAGCCTGTGTTCAGTTCACACTTGGCCTGTACAACATCCTCTCCGTTCTTTTGTAGTGGCAACAAAAATGATATCCCCTTCTTGTACGTAATAGTAGTCTAGCAAACCAAAAGCCTCCTGTGAGATTCTCTCAAAATGTAATGTGGATTAAGCTCAATGTGAAGGAACAAGAACAAGGCAAAGGGATCCCTTCTTTCATATGGGGAGTTCAATTCACATCTGTCCTAAAGTAAAGTAGTGGCTCTTGTTTGTCTGTTTTACTACGAGGCCTGCAGCTTTCTCATTCACAGTTCTCATGTAGCTTCATCTCAGGAAGGATCACTGTACGTACACGTATACTTGGTTACTTCAGTCTGTCAATGGGGTTACAGTTGCTCACATCCGCTCTCCAACCCTTCTTACCGCATCTTATTTGCTGTAATTAAGATTTCGCCAGTACAGTTGAATTACAGTGACTTGAATACTATATTGTTGGTATGCTGCGAAGTTTTGATTTATCTTCATTATTGATGAGATTTCGGTGCTGAAATGTTCTGCATCTTGTTTGGGGTTAACTAACTTACATTTACATTGTGTCGTTTTCCCCCGTTTCATGGCCTCAGAGTGTTCAGTGGTTTATTCTGCCCGGTGTGGTTCTACGGAATTGTACGAGTCCTCACCACGCCGACAAATGGGTGTGTTAGTCAACAGGCCGTGGCCGATGAGCCAGCCACTTCAAACTTCGGTTAGCTCAAGAGACGTGAGCAAGAAAGGAAGTTGTGTCAGTCTTCGCAATTCTCGAACGGATAACGATTTGTATTCGTCTACTGTGGTTACAAGACGAAGTCGGCGGTTGTCCATGCCTCCGTCTTATGAAATGACGTCTTCTCCCAATTCGTCATGTTGTTGTGACCCATCGATTCCATCCACTCCTCCTCCGAAACAATATTTGTCCTCAGTTCCATCCAGAGCTGCTTTATTAAATTCACGACCACCAATGTCTCCGCCAACTTGTGTTCCGTGGCTAAAAAAGATGAAGGTCATGAAGAAACTTCAGAGAAAACTTGGAATTGGTTAGTTGTTCTCATTATCTTTACACATTTTATAAGGCTAGCACTTCACTTCTCATCTCGTTTCACCATCCAGTCATGGGTTTTTTGTTAGCTCCTTAGTAGGAAAATTGCGTATTAATTGTTCTTACAGCTGGAATTGTATTCACGCAGTTTCTCTAACCTTATCGAACATCATATTGGGTTGACTCCTCCATAGCTTGATATTAATCTGTACACGATGATGCCTCAAAATTCATTCCTTTAAGCCGAATAGCATGGCGTTGCGTAATTAGAAGGAATTGTCCGGTCGTCCGGTGCCACTGAAGCATTATAGTTGTTGTTCGTGAGGTAGTTGTTTACTTGTTGAGAATGAGAATGACTAGGTGAAAAATGTAAAGTCGAAGTTTTTTATTTGTTTGAATGAGTGAAGTTGACGACGACGACGATGTAGACAAATTCTCGTACAGTTTTGCACCCTGAGCTTTGCTTTGTGCGGATGTTCGTTTCCTCTTCACAAAGTTTTTCTTCCATTTTTACTGCATTAGTCCGTCGCATGTGGTTACTGCACTTGATTCATGCATGCATGCACTTTTACCATTGTAATAATCAAAGATGAGCTGTACCCGTGATGCACATCCGTATGAGCGCAATTCTCTGTGATAAAATGCATGATGTGTCTTCTTCATTCGGTACCTTTCTGTATATATACTAAATACTGTAACTTCAACTCAAGCGTTGTCGGTAACTTTTCCATGGTTTTTGATGCAATGAAGCGACGATGACGACCACAGCCAAGCTTCAAGCAAGTACAAAAGTACAATGATAATACTATACTACCTGAACTTGCTTGCGTACGTGTAAACTTGTAACTGTTGTCACTAAATAGACATTCAGATTAGATATGATTTTTCTACTATCATATAAGGGAGCTGGTTTTAAATAGAAAAAATGAATAGTATTTAAGAGTAAAAATTAGTATATATTAAGTTAAATGGTACATTAAGCATAGGTGTCATTTGCATATTATAATGATATGACAAAGAGGATGCCACTACTTACTTACTAAAAAAGTACAAGTTTGTCGTTCGAAATCGTGGCTTCGCTTGAGCACGTTTGGGTGGAAGTGACAGCATTCTCTGGTTTCCGGAGTCTAAGCAGGGAGCGTGGAAATCAGTGGGTGAAGCCAGTTTTTTCTACCCGCATGTTAGTTGTAAGTATTACAGCAAGTCTAGTCTGATCCTCAGAACTGAGAAACGTCTGGTCTGTTGTTGATACTCATCAAATGGAGAAGGAGCCAGTCCAGCATGAAGATGAAAACGGCTGGTTCCTCTCCACTCCCCTGCTTCCTTCAACCTTTCCACCGGAAAAGGAAATAGGACGGTGAGTGAAGTGAGGGTTCTGCATTCTGCTCACTTCTTTGCTTAGCCAACCTGAGCCATAAAGGGAGAATTCGTCTCAACGCACATTAAGGGCTATTGCATTTCATAAGATCTCCACGTACGCTCATCTCAACAAACTCCGTCCGTCCCGTCGGTCTGCTGCTTACTGCTTCTCTCTTGCTCAACATTTATCTCACGACAGCTGCTGCTTTTACTGCATGCAGCGTCTTTTTTGGTCGTGATCCCTTCATCCTGCCCTTCAGGGCTCTTTCCTTTCCTTCACAGGGTTTGCTGCGCCGGATAAGTTGAATAGCAGAAAGGATGGTTTTTAGTTGGATAGTTGGATTCATTTCCCGTGAACAAATCTCGACTTGATCTTGAGAACCAGCCATAAAATCAATGCGATGATCATAACAGGATGCCACTTTGCTTGACTATCCATTTTTACTGTTTCGTGTGTCTATCTTAAGAATGGTATGCTGTATAATCATAATCAGGCTAACGAAAGCCAAATCAGTTAAAAATTGAAATTTCTCATGTGATTAGAATTCAGAATTCCATTGTTGTATAATTTTAGTATTTGCGTACGTATGCGCATATATACGAGTGCATGTTTTTTGTTGGAATCGGATGAAATTAACAAAACGTATTTTTTACATTGTAGGAATGCAACGAGGTGGAATTTCGCCAAATAATCTTCCTCCTTTGTTGTTCCATAATGTTCATGGAGAGAACATTCAAGTCACACTTGGTGGCACAGTAGCTCGACGTTACAACAGTTTTTGCAAAGCGATTGCATTCTCGGATCGTCCAGTCAAAGTGAACGAAAAGGTGAGCTTTTGATTTTCGAATTTCTGTTTATGACTTGTTTTGCTGGTTTTCCTCTTCATTTTTCTGGCTTAGCATTAGCATAAAAATCATGTTCGATGAAAGTTGAAGAAGTGTGATTGTTTGCTCCTTTTGACATTTGCTTTAATGTAGCATAAAATTGCTGGTAACTTGGTGGTGACCAAAAAATAGTAACGTGTCTAGACTGCTGGAAACAGTCAGACCTTTCATTTGTGTCAAATGAGAGAACACAGTTCACTAGTGTGAAGTACAATCATAGTTAGGACTTTGGAACTACGCAACTTGCAATGACGGGCTGACTTAGCCGTGGGAATACCTCCTTTTACACGCTTTGATACATTTCGCCGCAAATGCTGTGCATTTTCACAGTAGCTACTGCACGTTCAAATGGATTATCTCATGTAGATCTCCATGCCATCTTGGCTCTCTCTTTGTTTCCTCATTATCTTGTTCTCCCATGTAGTTTTCAGAATTTCTAAGTATGCACTATCTCTACTACTTTTGTCCGTAATATAGTGAGAGTATGCGTTAAGCTCTTCAGGTTAATAGTCCTCCTAATTCCAGTTTACATTCTCATGCTGCTATCATGTCTCGAACCTTTGTACGAGTATTACAGGAATCGGAGTTGAAGTTGTTAAGCTTGATTGCATAGTTCCTTGACAAGTCAGTGCTGCATTGGTGCACAATTATCACGCCTTTAGACTATAACATTCTCATCAGCCAGCCGTGCTGACCATTTGGAATGTCCTTTCGATTCGCACTGTTCGCATTTTATTTGAATTTTTAGATGACTTTTTTACGTCCAGCTTTAATAGCTGAAGCAAATGCTAATTTTATGACTCTTGGCTTGCAGGTTTGCATCAAATTCATCGAAATGTCAACAAACTGGAATGGCGTTCTACGCTTTGGATTTACAAATGTTAATCCAAGTACACTTCGGTCACGACTTCCCATTTACGCGTGTCCAGGTTTGTAGTACTTAATTTTGTTGAGTAGAATTGATGGCTTCGATAAATTTTAGTCTGTAGTATAATTGAAGTTTGTTTTGGACAGATCTTACTTCCAGACCAGGGTTTTGGGCAAAAGCCTTCAGCGATTCTCATGTGAAGAAGGACGCAGTTTTGTTCTACTACGTCAACTCTGCAGGGGATGTACATTTTGGCATTAACGGAGAGGAAAAGGGCATTTTCTTTTCTGGTGTGGATACACGAGGTTCTCTCTGGGCTCTACTTGATGTGTATGGAAACACGACAGGCATTGAATTTGTTGGTATGTGTCAATTTGTCTCTGGTCCAATTATTGTGTGGGTCCGAACTTCACATGGAACTGGTTCCTGATGAGAAACTTGTGTACTTTTGTTACAGATCCTCGAGCTCACCTAAATAATTCACGTCGCAGCGTCAACGATGTGTCCCCTACACCTACTCGAGATATGGATAGCAGTTTGATGCATTCCATGAGTTCTCTCAATATCAGAGAAGAACCAGCGCCGTTAAATTCACAACACTACCATAGAACGCAAATTGGAAATCTGGTATTTCACACGTGAGTGTCATAATGATTTCTAAATACCCAGGATAACATGGAACCAACTTTTCATTAATAGCTTTTTATTTATTTTCTTATCAGATCCCGTGGTGCTCATGTCGAGCTGTCCACTTCACGTTATGTTGCCTACAGGTCTCCTCATGAATACAGCAACGGTTATGCTTTCACTGCTCGACCACTTCTTCCTGATGAAACGGTTGTGATTAAAGTATGTTTACTTCGTTGTTATTTCTTAGCATTATTTTCAATGTTATTTGTGGTACCATGTTTTGCAACTAATACATTGTAAATTTATTTAGGTATTGGGCGTTGAAACCAGTTATACGAATTCGCTAGCCTTTGGAGTAACTTCGTGTGACCCTAGTACCATTCAAGATGGATCCTTGCCAGATGATTCGCACTTGCTTCTTGACCGTCCAGAATACTGGGTAGTAAAGAAAGATGCTGCAAATTCTCCGGCTGTTGGGGATGAACTTGCTTTCACTATTACTAGTCGAGGTAAGTTTTCTACACAATTCGAATTTCGAAGAGAATCTGTAAAACAACTTAAATTGTTCATTGAAATTTAAATACTGTACGTGTTTACGTGGTTACAGGTGAAGTAAAGATGTCGAAGAATAACGGAACAGCCATAGTTCTTATGCATGTTGACACGAGTGTACCTCTCTGGCCATTTTTCGACATGTATGGTACTACTTTGCGGATTTGCGCGTTGGGAACTATTCCTGCAAGTGCTATGACACCAACCTGCTCTCAAGGTAACATTCTGTGCAAGTATTTAGAAAAAATTTCAACACAGTTCAAAAATATCATCATACCCTATCTAAATTTAAATATTTTGAATTGCATTTGTAGGTAGTTCAAGTCGTAGAGTCCCAGAGGCAAGTACCTCCAGACGAAGTTCAGGATCTGTGTCTGCGAGTTGTCTAGTTCAATCTAACAATTATGCAGCTCCAGCTTCAACGCTGATGAATGGTGAATGCTCCAGAACTGTAAAGCCACAACTCCCGAGAAGTATCAGTGCAGCAATGCCAAACCAAATGAATCAGGCAGTTCCCATCTATTCCGAGCCTTTTTATGCAGAATTGCAGCAAGCTATTAAAACAGCACCCGGAACGAAGACAGAAGTTTCAAGCACTGTTTCTGCAGAGGTAAATGTTTATCAGCATTCATTATTTTATTCTAATGAATAAACTGAATCACAAGAAATTGAAATGCTGATTTTTCAATTACAGAAAAAACGAGAAATCGCTCAGATTTACGCCCAAGCTCGGGAAGTTACCAATTGGTCGGTAGAATGTGTTGTTTGTTGTGAACGTCCTGTCGACAGTGTGTTCTACTCATGCGGTCATATGTGTTTGTGTTACCAGTGTGCACAAAATTTGTTTGCTAAAAAGTCAGAATGTCCAATTTGTCGAGCTGAAATAACCGATGTAATCAGAACGTACAAGTCATAGTGTTGTTGTTCAAAACTTATTACGATTTCATGCTGCATCGATTAAGACTCGTAGATCATAACAAAATTACAGGTATACTAGTAATGTTAGGAATCAGAAATTTTTGCCAGTCCATACGACAGTCGCGGCCGTCTGTTCTATAATCATCATTCATAATAGGAAACAAGTAGACATGTTCATCTCGTAGATGTAGCGTTGTTGTGTACGTATAAATTCATGCTAATTATAGGTCGTACTGTAATGTTTCTCTTGAAGGTTGACTACTACTAGAATCAATTGGACTCGTTCAATTTGTCGTGTCGTGAGGTTAGTTAGTGACGCACTATATAAATGATTAATTAATAAGAAAATGACTGAAAAAGAAGCCAAAGCCCATAAAAACTGAGTTTGAACAAGTTCATATCGTCTTATAGTTGTTAGATTGCTAGGTGCACGAAATTATTTAGTCTGTTCGTCATGCATGTTGTGCAGGTAATGCGTAATGACTGTGTAAAAATGTGCAATTTGTAACTCAATTTGCTCCAGAATTAAGTATGGATAAGGTTGAAATTATATAAAATGAATCGGCTAGTCACTCATCCGAATGATTGAATTCGGAAATTGTACTCAAATTTGTGACGTACGAATAATTTGTTTGTTTTTTGTTTGTTTCTCGTCAATTTTCAGAGCAACTATTAACTGAATTTAACGTCAATATGAAATGTTTTGCTCTTAATCCGGACATATTCGAACGAATAAATCATTTTCTAACTTTTATAATAATAACAATTGCGTAATGGACGATACGATAATTTTTGTAAATTTCATATAGATTCGTTAGAATTCAAACTATAGAAACTCGAGTATAACAGTTAACAGGAACGGCAGCTGTTGGGAAAGAATATGCAAATGAGGAGAGGGAGAAAGACAGGCGATGTGCATAAAATTGAAGATGTGTCTTTCGTACTGTAACATAAGTTTGATTTCTAATACTTATTAAGTACAAGGAATTCGCCAAGTTGGTTTGAGCAGAAGTAGAGAAAAGTTCTTTGGTTTGCGTTCATCTCGTTGAGTTCCCATGGTGCATAATGCATGAGGATGAAGAAGTGTAAGTGCATAGCAGACTAAGGTAAAATTAGCCGGGCCGGAATGCGAAATGCTTTAGTGATTCAAGCCTTTCAAGTGTGGTTGTGGAATGGCTCATTTGGAGAATGGAATCCAATCGTAATTCGCAATAGATGACATTTTCGTTTAAACTAGTCTTACAGAGTAGCAGAAGACTTGCAGCAATAAAAACCAAGGACATCATCATACAGGGTGTGATCGGCTCAGAACACTTGATCCGCTCTCGACACAAAATTGGTTTTTTTGGTTTACGCCAAGTGTTAGAATTGAAAAATCATGGCACACTTCCAAGCGGACTCTGTACAGACGAGCTACGAGCTCAAATGAAGAAAAGTCACGAGAAAAAAAGCCCATGGGGTTTCAGGGTTGATTGTCGCGCTTGCCTTCTCAGCATTACAAATTAGGACTGCAATTCGCATTTATACACAAATGTCCCAGGTCATGGCAATGGCAAAGCATGACTTGCTATCGCTCTGTTCTGTGTTCTGCTTGTTAGTGTTACAAACATGACGAAGAAGACGAGGATGATGAAAACGATGATGTTTCTTCCTATCCTGATCAATGATAAAAGTTTTTTGTCGGGGGAAACAACTTTGTCCTTCAGGCACTACTTTCACTAGTGATCAAAAAATCACACGGTACTTGAAAACCAAATTTTATGCTTCCCTTGAGATCAAGAGATCGGCAACAGTAATGGCAGATGCCAAACTATGTTAACATTGCTCTTCTGTGGACTATATATCCGCAGTTACTGCTATGTCTAGGACACTGAGTCCGAATCTCCGAATTTACGGACTGGATAAGCCCGTTTTTCCACACATGAACTTGCGAGTATGGAAAATGAAAGTAGTGTAGCAGTAAGTACATATGACGTGATACAAATGCTGGACGAAATAGTTTTTTACGCTATTGGCTGTGTTCTCTCCTTTCCATCACATAATTTGATTCTAATACTTGTATGATTTCGGAAACTGCAAATCAGAGAAACGAAATGAGAACGCGATCTCACATTTTGACGATTTCGCCACATGTGGAGAAATAACGGCGTGGGATTTTCATCCCTTACAACCATGTGTTGGTCTACTTGAAAACTCGTCACCACATACATTGAAACCCTTACTGATGCCCAGAAGCGAAGGAAACAGGACCGAAGAAGTGGCGCCGGAGTGGCTTGGAGCTTAGGAAAGTGTGAAGAATGTGACAACTGCCTACACAGGGATCACAAGATCGAATACTACAAATCAAAATCTGAGCGACTGTCAACTGTCGACGTCGACGCATTTGAACATGATTCTTTTGAGCTGAAAGATGTTTGAGACCGGCTTTCTTAACCAAACTTCATTAGCACGTCTTCTTCAAGCTCGATTAGATTATACATGATTACGGCAGGTAACGTCTCAAACTGTCGTCTTTTGAAGGAGTGGAGAATTCGGTACACAAAATGGTGTTCAATCAGATTAACGTATCTGCTTGTATTCCTTCAAAGGGTTCTGCTCCCTTTTGTGCTAACGTAATCAAAATTTCTAGTTTACTAATCAAGTCTACTTTCATTACAGTACCGTTCTGAGAATTTTTCGAATAACTACTGTGGATCGACTATAAACGAGACGTGCCGCGGCGCCCAACAAAGTACAAAGGTTCATAGGTCCATAAACGTTTCTGTTTTTTCGGAATATAATAAATGAGGATAGGACCAACTCGAAAACTCGGTCCGCTGCTGCTCGGGTGATTGAAGTTGAGTCAATATTGCGCGTTGTTCATTTTATTCTACAGTAAAATGAAACTGTATTGGTGAAACGAAGTCTGGGGAATCTAATTTTCTTTTCCAAGTCGGGATATTTGAATGCCCGGTCCGACTGTTCCATGGCATATTGGAGAAATAAATAGAGTCAATTCATTCGTGAAATAGATCAATGTTTGCCGAAGATTTGCCAAGTGAACCGTGGCACCTTAGGGATAACGATGACGAGACCATTGCATTATTTCCACAATACGAAGCCATACAGACAGTTCGGTTCTTGTGTCTGAGAGCTAACATGGCTGGAAAGATGTGGCTTTTATCAAAGCAACGCAGGAGTCAAATTATAAATTAGCATACCGGAAGGGTTTGAAATACAGTCATTGACACATCGAAATCTTGTTTCTATTCCTAAAAGTATACTGCTATGAAAGTGTCCCACTATAATTGTCATGGGCCATGACGTGGCATGACCTTTGTTGGAATACTATCATATCAGGTATCGTTTCGAATTCCATAAATTCCATTGCGTTCATACAATGAAAGAAAAGACGTAAGAGTATTATAACCTTTGTACCTTCTGCGCCTCATCGAATCAGCAGACCTGTTGGAGCAAGATATATAAATGACAGCCACATTAATCATGCAAACCTCTAGAGAATATAATCTGAAGACGGTTTAATACCACAAGTAACGGAAAAATGAAGGCGAAAAATTTTATGCACCGCAGTCAACATACCGTTCACTTTGACTTCGTTTACACTCCGTGTCGGGAAGGGGGAAAAATAATTAGCTAATTCCCTTTTTCATCTTGAATCTAGTGGAGACAGTGAAAAATATAGACGACGAGACGACCAGCGCTAAGGTTAATTCTCCGCTCCGTAGTGTGACTGACTGCAGAAAATTGCAGCATCTGCATCAACTGCACACACGCCTATAAGAAAAAGGGGTAACGTAAGACTTAAGAGCATCATCTGCCATGCGAATACTGAAAATGTTCATCCAGTAATTTTTCACATTCTCTGCATGATATTAGAGTCAAAATTATCTTCAATTTCCTAGAAAAGCAAAATTTGCAACTATGAAAGCAACGTTCAACTCTTGTAAATTTTCTATGTACTAATAAAGGTAATTAAACACAAGAAGCAGAAATTTAAGCCTCTTCTTAGTATTTATAATAATTTCCGGGAGTAGGGTACACGTTTCAGGAAGAGGTAAACTGATTTACTAACAAGGTTACGCATTGTCGAGTTCTTCGGAATAAAGGATTTTAAGTTGAAGTGTGGGTTTCGTTCGTGGCTGAAAGGACAAGCATCGGTTCCCGTAGTGAATGGCCTAGGGTTTGACAGTGCGACTTAAAACTGAAGGGAAAATTCATGGAATACTAATGAAGTATAAAGCACTAACAAGAAAATGTAAGTTTTATACTGTTTTCCTAATAATAAATGGTTTGAAGAGGATTTCCCAACTTCATGAATGATTTAATATTAATTAAGTAAAATAGCATGTATACAGCAAAAGGGAAAAGTGCTGAGAAGACCCTAATAAACAACAAGGAGGGACCTAAAACCGCAATCTTTTTCTTCTTAGAAGTTGTATTAAGTTTAAGTAGTTCCTACTTATTCCTAATATTGATGAGAAAAGGGCACACGGAAAGAAAGCAGCGTAAGCACTTTGTGTTAAACTAAAGGGGATCGCTTGACTACATGCCTTGTGCCATAGACATCATCATCATGCAAGAAAATCCTTCCTTGTTGTTTGAGCCGAATTTCTAGTGAAAGTGACTCAGGGACTTTATGTGATTCATCCATGCTTTTCCTCTGACTAACCCTTCATCCAGTCAAGTTGATCTAAATTCATTAATATTAATTCCATCTTTGCTGCGAACTTGTTTGCACCGCACCCGTATTGTCTCGACTACTCACAAAATATCTCTCGGCTATTCCGTACGAAAGTGGAGAGTATTACATTTCTGCTACAATAGTAAAATGACAATGTTTGACTGTTTCTCAGGTCGTAAATCTTCTTAAAACCATGGCGAAGAGGAATTAACAACCACTTCTCAAATAATACCAAACCGCACGAACTCCTCACTCTCGTAGCACGCGAGAACTACTACAGCACCAGTACAACTTTAATAATAGCACTTTCTCAGATTACCAAGAAATTCAAATATTAATGCACAAATAACTTAACAATGGCATTTCATTTTCTTTAATAATGTTACTCTTCTTCTCCTTCCCCTGTTCCGTGAGCTGATCATCCGATGATCGTCATGTACAGACATGCCGATTTAACCGTGAGTGTCATATAGTCATAACTCAGAACTCATAAGCATCTTTGAAATCGTAAATCCGATTTATCCCATATTCCAACATTACTGGTATATTCCATTTCGTTGAATTGCGACACGTAACTCTTAAGATTGACACGGTATAACAAAGGTAACAAAGGCATAACTTTATTACATAATAAAATTCTTACGACGAGACATTGTACCCGACGTGACGGCTTGTCAAAGGAAAACAGAACGCGTAAATCACATTCGTCTTATCAGTTGAATTGTCTTCGGGTACATAACACATTCAAGTACGTACATAACACAGACGATGCAGCCATGCAGCCGTTCAAGGCGAAGACAACGACTATAAAAAGGTCATTGGTTTCCAGGAAATAATTTTTACTTTCTTTTACCACTATCAAATAACGTCCATGAGCTTTACCATCGGTAGTTTTAATGAATACGTCAAGGATTTGGGGATAGGCCAATTATCACTTTGCTTCCAGCCTTGCTGTTGCTAACAACGTAGTTTGAACAGTGAAAAATATTTAAATTTTTAATCATTTTTAAATCGTGATCCTCCATTTTCAAATATGCATTCCGCATATTACGTGGTGGTGATCATCATTATCCTTACATTCGTGTGCGGCAGTCAAGGGGCTCCACTAGGAAATGGAATGTACGTAATAATAATAACATAACTAATAGTAATTATATATACATTCATTTTGATTCAGTAATTTGGGTTGGTATGTGACTTAAATTGAATCCGAAATCACGTTGTTCTAGGATTCCAGAAGAAATTGAGCCAAGTGTACAGAACGTGGCAATGATAAAAATTAGACCTGAAGCCAAAGTTCCAAATGACTTTTACAGGCAAGATTTTAAAGTTTTCTAGAGTTAATTATCTTTAATTAGTAGACCTGGATATCAATACCATAATTGTTCTCCTAATATCATTATTGTTTTCCGAAATTCTCTGTAGAGATGATTTGGAACTCGACAATGATTACGATGATGATTACTATAACGAGCAGAATGAATTCGTGAATGGTTACGGAAGCGGACATCAAGATACCATTGTACAGTGAGTGCCGATAAGAGAATGTTTAAATTCTTCCACCACTAATATGAATTAATTGAAAATGGTATTCCTTATTTTAAAAGGAGCGTATTCGACGCTATGGCATTCCCCTCTACAAATGACACAAAGAAGTCTAAACCAGTGCACGTGGAACCACAAAAAACGAGTTACTATTTGGCTTACATTGTGATTGGATTGATGACAGGAATCTTGGTCGCCGAAAGATTTGGTCGTAAATTATTGAGCATCTTTAAAATATGTATCGTATGTTGCAATGAAAATCTCATGAACATGTACCGTCAAGTGCGAAATGCAGTGAACTCAATGCTCTAAATTGTTTCAATACAAAACGACATTGTAAAGTAAAGCCAGTATATTGATTACCAATTACCAATTATTGTTCATTATATTATTAAATTACAATTGACGAAATGAGAGTAGACCTGACTTGGCTAATAGAAAACCGACAGTTAAAATTAATGTGGTAAAGTAGTAGTAGTTAAATGTAGTACTGTAAAAGTAAATCCTAAAAATAACCAAAAGGTGTTTTGTTTTCAGAAAGTTTTATTCTCACGCCAGTTTAGACTTTTGAAACAGTTATGGCACCGTAGAAGACACGCCACAGCACCGAAAGTTCTGTATGCTCCCGCTGCAGTTCACAAGGATTTTCACAAGAATGACATTATTGTTCTCATCGTGATGTGGTGGTTTTAGCAATAGTTGCTGGTATGGTGGAAGCTCAACATTCTTTCTCATTCGACTCAAAATTGCATACAAAAGGATAATAGTTGGTAGGAATGGCAAACAGAACGTTCCAAGTGCCAAAAATGGTCCCGGAGAAAAACCATGTCGTTTTCCATCGCCATTATGTCCGTGTATAATGTGCAATTCTGAGCACTCATCTTCATTCACATACATTCACCACAAATGCACATTGTACACACGAAAAAAAACTTTGGCCATTTCATTAGAATAAAACTGTGTGCGTGTGTGCAAATGTTATAGGATTTTTGCTATGACAAAAATGCCTTACCAAACCTTACTATTTTCAAGGTAACTAACTTTAATAGTATGTCGTGGAAAAGTCATTCTTTCATTTCAAATCACAAAAAGAAAACACAAAAAAGAATGAAAGTAGTATATATACATAAAAAGAAAGAAGAAGGTTCAGTTCACGTTGATTGAAATGATGGCGATGACGGTGATGAAAGATCCTATTTTTTACGTTATTCCCTCCTTTGCTTGTTCAAACTGTACTTTTCTCTTATCTTCCCGTAAAAAAGACTTCATCTTTCAATTGACGCTTTTCGTGCTGCATAGTGCTAGAAAGCATACTTACAGTTTACGCTTTGACGAAAGGTCGTCTTCATGGGAATTTCTAAGAGTCAAAACGTGAAGGAAAGCTGAAGAAATAAAGTTGAAAAGGTTCTCTCTTTCATTCATGCAAAGACTGCAGAGCACTATTCAGAAAACATTTTATAACAAAAGCGCCTTTTCTTCCACATTCTAAGAACTTGTTTTGAGAAATTAGCATGGGTCTTTAGCTTACGAAGGCAACATCTTCCAAGTTGAATAATAATTTTCTCAAAATAGAAACAATGGGTTTTGTTGTGCAAAACACCATGTAAAATCATTCATCTGTACAAAAAAAGTATGTTTTTGCGAAATTTTTATACTACTACTACATTTAACTTCCAGTTGTTTTTATTATATTTTTTCAAAATTTGTTGTTATGAACAACTTTTGTGTAAAATTTTAAAAGGTCTGCTTTATCAATTTGAATTTGGCATTTAACAATTCAGAGATTTTGTGTTGAAAACTTCCTCGGAAAACAAAAAATCGCGATTACTAAGTTTGTTTGTGCTTCACGGCTTCAGAAATCAATGAGAATAAAGAATTTTTACCATACTGCAAACATGGCATGGTTTCAAAACCTAAAGCTTGCTGTCAGGCAAGTAAAAATATGCATAACAAAAGTTCAAACTACTTTTGGGATGTCGAACGTTCGACACACCCAAACAACATGAAATGTTTCCTTTATATCATTCTTTTTGGTGTTGTCGACGTGCTGCTCCTCCTGTCGCTATTTCATTTCTCAATCTTTAAATGGGCCGATTCAGTGACAGCGTTTATATACTACTTTATAACTGTACAAACTGTAAAAAAAGCAATATAGCATTTATAAGAACGGGGCACGTTTGGTACGTTCGTTTGAAGTATTTGAGAAGAAGAATCAACAGATTCTAAAGTTTCAATAACCTCAATGTATAGTAGCATGATACAAAAGTCGTAAAAGTGCATTTTCAGTTGAGATCTTCAGATGAAACTGCTGCAGCGTTCTTTTTTGCCGAAAAATTCGAATATGTGTGTGTGTGTTGTAATAGTGTGTCACAGGAACTCAGAAGAACGTTGTCAAGCGGGAGTGGAGGTTGGAAAAAGGCCACGAATTCTTCTTCATGAGTCCATGCCGACGCGGGAAGCTGGGTGGAAGGACAAGTATCAATTCATGTCGTCTAAGGTCACATGAATGCTCAAAGCTCAACCGCAAGAGACCCCGAAGTGTGTCCGTTGTAGTTACATGTTCTAAGCTTAGCACATGAGAGTCAAAAGGAGTTACAACGGTGGGAAATTCCTTCAGATGAATTCCATACGAAGATTCCATTTGTGGAGAGCTTTGAAACGCAGCTCGATTTCCCAAGAGAATAAGTGAACAAGCACTATATATGTGAGAATGAAGTCTCTCTTTTCTCCTCCTTCAAGCTCTAATGCTAACTTTCCTCAATTCTCCCCATTTTCAAGAAAAGTGAGAGGAGCAACGGAGAAAAAACTCATTCGAAGCTCATATAAAGCACATCAGGAACAGCGATTCACTTCTATGTTCTATGCCCATACGGATTGACACGGTCGCACATAGCGACTCATCGGAGACTCATCATCTTCTCTCTATCCTGTTCAACAAAAATTCATTCATTGAATCAATCATGAATCATCACGAGAACCCGTTTCTTTTGATCAATTTTAATTAAATGATTACATTTATATTTTTAGCATTTTTTATTTTCAATGCTTGGGTAAACATCAACAAATTTATGACTTTTTTGGAATTTTCCTGTCACCCATTTCCATTTTCAATTAAACGTCTGCAGCTAATGGTATTTTACAGAAGATAACACCCTCACATTCACAACACAAATCCAAGGACTTTGTCATATAAAATTCAGTAAGGTTGCGATTGCGACTTGCGACCCTCAGGTTTTAGACTCGTATATAAATACTACGAGACACATTAGGTTTTGTTCACCGTCTTCAAGGCATTTTGAAAAGAAAGTAAGTAACCTTGTTGTTTCTTAGTCAACCCAGAATTTCTAAAAGATATAGTATTTTCCATTCATTGAAACTGCTTCGCCGTCCGAATATATAAAAAATCATGGAATGAACGTTGAGACTACGAGACGGGAATAGAGAGATTAGGACGACGGAGGACCTACGAAGACGAGCAGAAAAGGCGCAAAAGTGAGTCTCTCGATCCTTTAGTCCAAGAATCAATCCAGAATCCAGTGACAGTATATGTGCGGAAATCTTTTTCTCAGCATCTTCTTTTCCCTCTTGATGATAATGACGAGATGTCGACGTCTAGGCAAAATGACGACGTCTTCTTTGAGTGGAGGAGAGGAGCAGTCGTGTAATAACGTCCCGAGCAGAACAGAATTCCACCCGCACCGTGTTAAATCTGCTCAGAAAGTAATCCCTATGTGAAAGCTTAACGTTGTCGTCAGTCGGCGAATCATTAGATGTATCCTTTTTAGCGATTGCCCATCTTCCATTCCATTGTTTCTACCTAATGAGTTTGATCATTTTCTTGTCTCCCGCACAAGGTCTATTGTCACCCAAAAACTGCTGGTTTTCCCTCGTCGGTAGTTCCTTGATGAGCAATGCTCTTTTCGTAATCGAGCGTACGCGATGAGAACAGAACAGAATCCTTTTGCTTGTGCTTTCCTCTTGTGTATGGTTGAATTGATCTTTTTTCATACGTCCTCCTTTATATCTTACACATTATATCAAAATAATAGTCTTCTGCTACAACTTTCTCTATCACAATTCCCTAAACCCCAGTTTGCGTGTGTCTTTCAAGCCTTCAAGTCACAATATATGTACTTAAATGAGATAACATGCTGTATATTATTTATGTTGGATAAAACTGTATTTAACCCACACAACCTATATACCAGGAAGACTCGTATATGATTTGATGCTAGTACTAAAGTTTGCTGAAAAAAATATTATATTAAAGCGTATGATACGTTCCTCGTAAAAGTAATTAAGGAAGGCAAACTTTAGTAGGTAAAGTATCAAGTTTATTTTAGTACACATATTGCAATGCAATGCTATGTGTGGATTTGCATGGATGAGTATATTCGTCTCCGCCACATGAGATTTTGAGAGTAGACCTGTCGACTGTCGACGTCGACCCTTTTGCTCTTTGTCTACCAGATCTCGCCGACTTATGTCATTCTTGACAGTTAGTCGCATATGCATTGCCATACTAGCGTGAAGAGTGAAGACACGAAATCTTCAAAAGTATACTTTTTGGTCCTGCAAAAGTTGAAATGTTTATGCTTCTGAGAGTTTCAACCTGCAGGATTACATTTTATGCTCGCTTTCAGAATTTTGGATTTTTTGGAGGGAATGGTGACATGGCTGGAATGCAATAATCTGATACATGTCCTGTTTGTGTTACTTCCAGGACTCTAGTATCATCTTCCTCATCAAATATGGTTACAGTGCAATATAGTTGGTACGTAGTTTTATTAATATAATGATGAAAAACTTTTTGGCTTCTTTGATATGAAAATCTACAAAGAAAAAGTTGTGGTGGAATTATTTTCTTGTTGAATTGGAACAGTTGTTCCAATTAGTCATGCCTTGGCATTAATGCGTAGGAAGAAAGAAAAAATACAAGAATGGACGAGTAGAGGCGCAAATAAATTGAAAATAAATGGAATAAAGGGGGCAAAATATGAAAAAAGATGTATTATTATGATTCATGTCATCTTTATCAG